>JBBPOJ010001180.1:0-15856 GCA_038091395.1 Leccinum rimulosum | reverse complement strand
CGCGTGACGCTAGATCCGTCTTTTAATAGGCGCTTGTTGCATCGCACTTATAGATGTCAATGTAGAGGAGTAGAAAGGAAGATTGGCACCAAAATGTAGCCCTACAGACCTTCACACTGCGCAGCCGTCAAGCAGAGCAGAGCGCTGGCGCTGACCAACCTCGCATTGCATCGCATGACGCACGCCGCGCCCGCCTCGTTGATCGCGATCGACAGCGGTGCGACGCGGCTGTGCGTACTTTGTACAACCCGGCGTCTCACGTAGCGTGATATATTACCTTGCTTGCAAGGTCCTTGGCCAAACGACAACTTTGAGAGGCCGGTCTGCAGATTATCAACATGATTAGATAACGCCTTATTAGGAAGTATGGGTTGCTTGGGTTTTCCACACAAGTAAATCGTACCCTTATTAGCCTTCAGGCCCAGGTTGCGCGGGTCGCTCGAAGCTTAGTTAGGGTGCCCGAGGACAAAGGACTATGGCCGAAGGCCATAGTAGTCCTTTGTCTGTGTGCGAAGAGAGACACTCGGGGCCCCGGTCACGCCTACTTTCTCGTCAGTCTGGACACCCCTCTCCGAGGATATTAGTATTATACGGCACGGGTGTTAGAGTCGCCCTGTCTGCCACCCTCGCCATCTCCGTCCCACCACGACACAACGACAACGACAACGACGTCGACTGGCCCTCGCCCTATCTGTCCTATACCCCTCCCTATCCCCATCGACAACCATTTCCGTCGCCGTCTTCGTCGCCCTGTCTGTTCCCCGCCCCATCCCTATCCCCGTCCCCCCAGCATGCAGAAGCGATCACGCAACCCGCACGATTGTGTGCGCTGTGCAGTCGCTTCTGTTGCTGTTGCTCTCGCGATTGCCCTCGCCCTCCACCTCGCCCCTCCCCATCCTCATCCCAAGACGCCGACATGACGACGACAACGAGAGTCGCCCTCGCCCTGTCAACCCCCATCCCACTGTCCCGACCCCCAGAGTCCTCGTCCCCGTCCCCCTGGCAGCGTGCAGAAGCGATCACAAAACGCGCGGGATCGTGCACGTTATGCAGTCGCTCCTGCACGCCGCCGCTATCGTGATCTTTTGGAACCAAGACGTGCAAACAATCGGAATATGGTTAACTTGCCCTTTTTTTCTGACTAATGCAGCAATGAACATTCGCAAGAAAGGTCTCTAGCGGCACCGCCGCTGAGACTACTAACATTGTACAAACGGGACCCGAGAGAACGACCCGCTCAAACTAAACACGCCCCAAGTTGCTGCGGATGATGCTGGTCCTGCCGCACAGAAAGTGCACACTGATACGGAGAAGGAAACGGGGAAAGGAAAGGAAACTATAACTAGTTCCAATACAAATTGTATCTTATTTTCAACCCGGTAACTATAAGTCTATAACCTGATGCAAGCAAGGTCTTCAGCGGCATCGCCGCTGCCTAGTTAGATGTAAACGGTCCAGGAATAATGCTCCGGCATACTAAGTGCACTAGCTAGCTGATTATCCATATTCTGAGCTAAGACTAGTCAGAATCCTCTTCAACACATTGTGCTCTCCCTGTAGTAATTCTTGCCCGCCTGCACATCACCTCCTCTGTTGGGCTTGTCCGCTCCAGCAGCTCCGAGGCCAATCCTCGGAGCTTTAGCCACTGTTTGTCTGTCAACTGCATACAGGCTTTGATGACTTCACCTGTTGCAAATCCCCAGTGAAGCTGAGAGAACTTCCTTGCGGACCTCTTTGCCGGCATGATAAGTCTGCCCGACTGCCAGTATCGGAAGGCTCTCTCAACCTAGAGGAATAAACAAAATAGTCTTGAATCATGATATTCAAGAAGAAAACATACTGCAACAGTGCACAGCGCGAGTCCACCAATGGGCGTCAGAGACATTTGTACCTCAATAGGACATTGAGACACAGACTCAAGCACGTAAGAAAAAGTTTCAATGATGCACGGGTGACGGAATGCCCCCTTGGGTGTCTATGAAGTCATGCATATATCAGTGATAGATACTGTAATTGGAGCGTACTCACAATTGATCCGGATTCACGTTCAGTGACCTCCAGCCACATGTATGGATATATAGTAGGGGGTACAATAACCCGTCTGCCCTTCCTGTCGACCACATATTCGTTCTTGGGGATAGCCCACTCAGCATAGGCCGCTCGAGCCTCCTCAGTAGACAGTTCCTCATAATCACCAAAAAAATGCTCCACAGCAAGTAGAGCTTTTTTGGCAATCTCGGATCGCCATTCACATACTCGTTGTTTCAGCTTTCATAATATCAAAGTCAGTATTGGTCACCAAGCATTCATGGCGACTTACGAGCGCAAACACCGGTTCGTCTTTCAGTGCGAGGGTATGCTCAAGCACAATGAATTTATCCCAAATCAACTGGGCCCGTTCAACATGGACTGGATGTTGTACATCCCACGGGTTATCCAGGCTGGAAACGTAACAAAACCACCGAGGAAGCACACTGTCACGGAAGTTCCGTAGTGTCGCCGGATAACCAGGTAGATCTTCGTTGTAATATTTCTGTATCTTCTTTCGACGACTCCTCCCTGCCATGCTCACTGCCACACCATCCTGTCCATCACCGGTGGCGGCAGCAACATTGGCAGCAGCGGCAGACACGGACGCAGCAGCAGCAACATTGGAAACCTCAGCCTGTGGCTGGCTAGTGGGTTTCTTGATCTTGGTCAGTGTCAAAGGACGCGACGTCACGCTGAGTGGTGCCTAGACAGAAAGCAATTGTGGTACATGGTTCATAAGTCGTAAAATACTTACTTTGGGATGAACCGCAACCATAGAACTCGATTTGCTAGTGGTGGCATTCACAGAACCTTCGGTCCATTGACCGGCGGTAGAGTTCGGTCTCTTCCTCAGCGAGGTTCCGTGGGCTATCGCATCTTGCGATCTCTGCGGGGCAAGCAGTCAGTGCTTCATCTCACCCCGAAATAATCTTACATTGGGACGGCCCTGCACACTACTCGCGTTGCGCGCTGCTTCGCCGGAGTCCGTTGTCTGATCGTCTTCATCATACAGCGTCCTCTTCCTCATCATTGACCGAGATGCTGTGGCGAGCGGCGTCTAGAAATTACACATTAGCACTTCAACGCAGTTAACTATTTTTATACTTGCTGTGTCTTCGTATAATCCTTCGTTGTCCGATGTCGTCCTTGTAGTCGGCGCAGCTGGGCGGGATGTTCGGGACGTTGTGGCGAGCGGCGTCTAGAAAATACTCGTCAGCACTTCAATGTAGTTAACGAACTTATGCTTACAGCGTCTTCGTATAATCCTTCATTGTCCGGTGATGGCCTCCTCGTAGTCAGCGCAGCTGGGCGGGATGCTGTGCCAACTGATACCTAGGGAGCGCCTTATCAGTAGTCACATCCAGCTTGTAGCAGATACTTACATTGGATTGGCGTGATGTGCCAATCACCGAACTGGGCTTACGCCAGCCGACAGCCGTGCGACGTGACGCGTCTCCACTCAGGTCCTCCGTTTCCCGATAGGATGCTTCCTTGTCACCGTGCGGTGTCATCTTTGTCGAGATGGGTGGCTGGGATGAGCGGGTGGACCTAGATGCGCTCGGAGTACCCATCTTACGGGTTTCCGTCCCTTGATGGGCCGCTGTCAACATGGGCTTGCCGGAGGACCCCGCAGTTACATCATCACCATTTGAGCTGGCCTTCTTCTGCGTCAGAACAGATGGAAGGGATACCCTTGCGGTCGTCCGATGCTAGTAAGTCGTCAGCACTTGTATGATGGAAGCCGTACTGAGTACTTACATGTGAGGGACGGTGCCTAAGGCCGGAAGTGTTGCCCTCAGCCGCAGTGTCGGTCGTTGTGCTTTCGTCCGTGCTTTCGTCGCTTGAATCTTCATCACCCATCTTATCCTTGGCTACTCTGTCTTCGTCTCCTGAGTGTGCGTTCTGTGCCTCCAGCGTTGCATCGTTGTGCGAACTTGACGGAACTTGCTGCACCGGAGATTTCCACCTAGATTGGGATGGGCGAGGCAGTGGTTCCTGGCTGTCATCGTCGTCAACGAGACCCCCGTAGACGTTAGATACATAACCTAGCCCGAGGATTAGCTGAACGGCAACGGAGGAATATTGTGGTCAACAATGTACCTAGGTCTGCACTCGTACCACTATTTCCGGGAGCTAGAATAGATCATCGAGTTGAATTGGGCCCACGATGATACAATTGCAGGAAAACGGCGTACCTGCTTCTTCTCCATCGTTGTTGCTCACTTTCTCCCTTGAATTGGAGGCGTTGCGAAGTTGATCATTTCGCCAGTTGGGAAGAAATCCCGACAGAGGACGCTTGTTTGAATTGCCAAGTGTCGTCGGTGTCTTCTTCCTTGTCGGCCTGTGGAATATCGCAGGGATTGGTAATTTCATGAGTGATAGTATGGAAGCGGACCGGATCCCACGTGGCACTTGACTCACCGCTCTGAATTGCCATTTTCAGACCCCTTTCTTTTCCGGCCCATATCTCCATCTTCCTCCCCATCTTCCATCTCGTCATCTTCACCCCTAAGATGTGTGTCTTCATCCTGTACGATACGTTTTTTTTAGCGATATCAGGCAGTATGCTAGAGTCGGATAGGATCATCTCTTACCAGGTGTTCGTGGCTTGCTGCGACATCCCCTACACCCCCTTCTCCCTTCCACCTCTTCGATACCTGTCGACCCTTCAATATATCCTTAGCAGGTTCTTGCCCATCATCGGCCCTTCGTTTCAGTGCGTATCGCTTGCCTCCAACCGGTATTTCGGTGAGTTCAGCACCCTCGGCCTCCGCTTCTCTATTATCCAGTTTCTTTCTGCTCCTCAACATGCGCCCCACATCCTGCTCTGCCGCGTGTTCGGCCTCGTTTCCAGCCTCATGCTGCACTTCTTGCATGGCCTCAAGTTCTGATTCGTCTCCAACGATGTCACCTATCGGTCATGTTAGCCTCAGTTCAGCTGATGAAAAAGGTACGCACTATCCACTTGCATGTCTAATTTGTCGTTCGCGGGCGAGCCAACTGGCCTGCTTGTTGTTGGTGATCGTACATGGGGCCGCCTCTTTACGCCCGGACCGGGTGGTTCTCGAGCGTTTGTGATTCGTGCTTGTTGCTCCATAACTAATCTCGTTTCAAGCTCTTCAATTCTTCCAGCGGATGCCTCCTTTGGTGGGTGCGATTTTGGCGGCCGTTGGACACTTTGTTTATCCAAGTCGACTAGTCCGGGGCGAACCTGCTTGTTTGCTTCACGTGTCTTTACCATCCGACCATCTAACTCCAGAAATGTGCGAGAGTTGAAGATTAGAGCAAGTTCTTCGGACGAAACAGAACAAGCGTGTGACCCGGCCAACTTGGTTTTGACAAAGTTCCGCCGATTGACCAAATAACGGCGTCTGTCAACGGCGCTATACAACAAAATCAAGACTCAACTCCGCATTGCCGTGAGACTATTACTCACCAGCTCGTTCCGATCTAACATTGGAACGGAATGGAGGAAAGAGGTTGCGATAGGTAGTTTCATGAAGAAATGCATTGGATTCTGAAGATCGACAGGCTAAGAATATGCACGAAGAATCACGGCCTCGTCGTGACCCGAGTCAATACTTAGTAGCGACATACAATGTATACAATCCTACAACGTGTCGGTATGGAAAATTGAGTCAACGACCCAGTATACGTACTAGGCGGAGCTTTGCAGGCGTCGAGGCAGTCCAGTACTCGTACACGTACATTACAGAGACAAGAAACTGAACAAATATAAATAACGCGGCCACTTGAACTGTCTCGGGGCCCTGTGACATGTGTAACACTACAGGCTGGCACATCACCGCGCTTAGCCAATAATATGATCAACACGCGGTCAATCTGGGCAAGGGGTTCTCAGACTTACCTATTTGCGCTTCGGCTTCCCCTTGCGTGATTTTCTGACCTTGTTCGTGGTAGAATGGGTCGAGGGTTCTCCGGCGTGCGGCTTGTTTAATTTTTCTGGTTCCACTAATATTGCATCCTTCGCCTGCTTCTTCTTCTTGTGTTCCCCGCTTAGACGCTCGAGGTAACGGGACCACGCGGTATGATATAATGACGATTGAATTCTCTTGAGAAAATGCGACCAGTCGACAGGGAAATTGATGTCCTCCGATGCGGTACGAAGGCGATTGACTTGGCGGTCGTCATCACGACTTTGCTCCATAATGTCGGCCATGCGGAGAAAGAGTCGCCTCGAAGCCAAGTCGAGCATGTCGTTAACGCACTGCATGTCCGGCTCAGGGAACAATGTCTAGTCAGTGTAATTAGCCTACGTATACCTAGCTAAAAGAACAAGCTTACCCCCCGGGTGGATAACGGGTTTCCGTCGCTGAAGTCAAACATCCCATCCTCGCCGCGAAGAAAAACGTAAACGTTGACCGACTTCACGTTAACCCAGTCGATGCCCTCGACGGTGATAGTAGGTAAGGTATCGCGGGGAGGCGACGAAGCAGGTGCAAATGCCGCGTATGGGAGTTCCGGACGGGAGAAGAGAGGGTGCTCGGCCCCAGGAAGCCCAATAGTTGATTCTCGAATAGAAATAATTACCGCGGTATCAATCCCTGAGAACATCTTCGCAGCTTTGTCCAACTGCCGTACCATTCCATCCCGCGTTTGACTAAAACCGCATTCCATAATCCAGACAGGTTCAGGTAATTGAGCGACTTGATAGCTAGGCTCTAAGTCCAGACGGAAGTCCGGGACGACAGTGCCCTCTTTACTTTTGATCCCATAGTTGAAACGGAAGCGGGGCGTGAGGCGAGGAAAGTGGTATGGGGCCAACAGAATACGACAACAGTCGGCGAAAGTTTCGATTGGAATCTCGTGGATTGGGTGAGGCGACATAGCGAGAAGTTGGAGGAGGTCGGAGATGTAAAAAAGTCTAGGATATATATTAGCTTAGGGTTATTCGTTGAGAAATGCAACGAAGACTGACTTGACACGATGTTGACGGTCCCTTTGGTCTGAGAGTGATGATTGAATGAGAGCGAACTCGCCAGGTGTAACGTCGTTGAACGCCTGTAACGTAACTAAGCTGACCGCGGACTGGCGGTATGCCCAAGCTACTCACTAGAACGGAACAAAGTGGTGTTTGTAGTTTTTGGATGATTGCACGACAATGACTTAAGTCAATTGCGGAAGCTTGTTTGGTTGAAGGTGAGGTATTGAAAATCACGCTGTCGCTAGAATTAACCTCAAGCCTCTGCCGCATGGCCTCACAGGGTAGCGTGGTTTCATCGACTTCATCGACAATGACAGGACAGCTGCTCGTATGAGAGTTACCGAACTCCTCCGTCGGAGCTGTATCATATGTTGATTGTGTCTTGGAATCGGCGAGTGAGTCGGCGAGTGAGTTTTGTGTTGAATTGTCGGAAGAGCTGGAGGTCCGCCTGCAGCCTGGAGGATGGCGTTCCACTATACCAGCCTGAGTGGAAACCCAGTTATGGCATAAAATGGAGGGCATAACCTTCAGGGTCTTCCCTAGGGGGCGCGGCATCGAAGTATACAAACGATCTAGGCCGTCAGAGGAGATTCCAATGGAAACGTCTTGAGTAGGAGGGGAAGTTGAATCATTGAAAGGCAAGTTTGTGGGATTACGTCAGCAGACACAAATCTTGGCGTGAAACGAGCGTGCGACGGGGGCAAGGACAGCGTCGACAGCGACAATGAGACTTTGGTGGAACAAGTAACAGTAAATGACGAGAATGTGAGGAGGAACTATAAAAGAGCCGCATCAGTGAAAGTGAAAGAAGGACAAAACAGCTTGTAAATCATAATAAATAGTTTGAGGTGACTCGGCGGTCGGACCAACCTTGAGGAGACGCAACTTGGCTTCGCAGGTCGGTTACAGGTGTGCTACGATGAAAATATCAATATTGTGACTCAGGGATACTAGTAGTTCGAGAATGTGTTTTACATACCAAACGCCAAAAGTGATGGAGGCCTAGTACAGGAGGCAGGCAGAAAGATCGGATCCCATCATGGGCCAACTTCAACTGTCATCTTGTAAGTTGACAAGACAACAGGCTGGACGACTCGGACGTCCGAATGGATAGATTCTTGTCGTCGTTGGTCGTGCCAGTGAGGAAAGGAGACGAAAGAAAAGTGATTCCAGTGCCGGTGGCAGCTTCTAATACTACTAGCTGAGAAGAGCGATGGATAAACTCGTCCCTCACTTCCGGCTCCCGAGTACCGCCAAATTTCCGCTTCTTTCAAGCAACGTGTGGCCAAGACGACCTCCTGGCTGAGCAAGCTGATCATGGATCTGGTAAAGATGTAGGTAGCAGTGACGTTGCCATGGAAGAAGCTAGTTCAAGTTCGCCAGTGCAAGCGCGTCCGATGCGCCCTCCGCTTCTTAAGCGTGGTTTCAACGCCCGATTCCTTGTTATCCGAGTCAGTGAATGGCACGTCATCGAACACATCTTTGTGGTAAGCAGAGGCGAGAAAGGTCAGATACTGTAGACCACTGCAACGTGGAATAAAAGGCATACTGTTCCAATCATGTACCCCCTTCTCCTTTACGGATTGTGCCACTTTGCAGCGAGATAGCGAAGTTTGTTCGTCTGTTCTTTTGCGATCCTATCTTCCGCCGTCCCCGACTCGTCACCGTCGTCTAAGTCGACATGCCACCGCGCATGTTATGCTCCGGTACCTTGTCAAAGCCCTTGGGATCCACGCTCATACATTCATCCGAATCCTTCGTTTTCACTGTATCGACATCTGAAACCGTTGCAGGGGTACGAAAAAGTGCAGTATCAAACAGAACTGCAAACGACGGTCTCGAATCTCGATGTGTCGCTGTCGAAAAGTAGTTCGGTAAGTCAAGCACACAATGCTCAAATCTTAGCTCCGTGAACATACTCCAAGTTGCCGTCGAACCTCAACATACGTATCAACCACCTTATTCATTCCATAGAAGGTGTGAACTCTCGATTTCACCGTGCAAACGAGACGACTCAGATATGTCTTGTAATCTGCTGAACGACGAAGAGTATCTCAACTAGCCTCGGCCTAATGGCAGCGAGAATGAGACCAGGTAGTAGATACTATTGAAGACCACTTACGGAAGGTATCTGCGCTTCCGCATTTAGTTTTATAACGTCTGCACGATTTTTGGATTCTTGAAACAGCAACTCGAATCGGCCTGATGCGATCCTGCATGAGTGACTGAATGACCAACTTTGTGTCGGCTGACCAGGTTCATGCGGATATCCTGCCAACGCCACTGGCAGGGAGGTGTATCTTTCATTTCTCCTCGAAGCGGGAAATATCTTGGTGGATGAAAACGATTGAGCGCCGTAAGCAGTTTGTGTCGTTTTGACGTTACAAAATGTGCGGCCCACGTGGCGAAAACGTGCCAAAATTTTTGTGAGCAGCCTCGTAGTACATCCGAGACTGTCCATCAGGAAATGCTAGTACCAGACGAGTATAATTACTAACTGCACTCACACGGAGCTGGCTCGCATCGCAAGTGGAAAACGTCTCGACGGGGCTTCTGAATGAGTGACTGGTCGACGGTGCCAGTGGGGGCACGAGCGATGTTGACAACGTGCGCCATGGGTCATGTGCAAAGTCGCGGTTGTGTACCCCAGGATCCAGTTTACATACCAAACACCAAAGTGGTGGAGGCCTGCAGGAACCGAAGGACTCGGAGTTCAAGTTGAAGGTTTGCATATTGGAATTTGGATGCCATGCATAGCCAACTTCAACCGCCATCCCAGTTTGTGAAGTTGACAAGACAACACGCCGGACATCCGAGTCCGAGTCACATGGATTTGACGGAGTCCTGCCGTCATTGGTCAAGAGGGGAAAGGAGACTAAAATTTGAGTGACAGCAAGTTCTACTACTAACTGAGAAGAACACTGTCAGTACTTGTGGGAGTCGATGCCAACTATTGCTGCGCTGACTCGCCGAGGGCTTGGCCGCTAGTACAGCTACCTGGGCAGTGGGAACCATAGAACTCGGACTCAGTGCCAGTGTCACGGTGTCAGCAGAAATTTAAACTTCAAGGAACTAACTTTTGCTGGCTGCAGTGATGCGGCACTTTGTAACAGCGCTTTTAGTTGGCAGTCGCAGCTGAGATTACAAAACAAGTTGTCGCCAGGTCGTCGTCGTCGCGGTCAGAGTCGACGTGGCCCAAACCTCTGCCTTTACAAAGTTCGGTATGCGAAGTAATATAAAAGCCACGGCAAAGCAGAACAACTCCGAGAGAATGGGTTCATGTAAGTCAGGATTATCGGATAGAAAGATTCATTTTGGTCAATTCCTCGCGCGCTTGAACAATCCGCTACTACTACTAGAGATCACCTGCGTTCAAGTTCGTGAGTGGAAGACCAGATTTGGGATGAATATGAAGTAAGTGATCTCGCTAGTAGTAGTCATCGAACGCGATAACCTCGGGATTGAGAGCGGCGCTCCGATCTTCCGAGACAACATCTGAGCAGGTACTAGCGTGTCCCATCATGCTCGTCGAGGGAAAAGGTGAACTCGGTACCCAAGTAAGTTGCTGTTTGTCTTGCATGCCATGGGCCCGGGTTTCTTCATCTCTTCAGTACTAGTGGTGACAACTTGAATAACCTGAACCGTTCAAAAGCAGATTACAACCCCAATGGATCATATGATACAGCAAGAACACAATCGGCGGAAAGATGAGTACTAGTATGTGCATATTTATGGAAGTTGCATTTGCGCTTCTTCGACTCGTCGAGGCCGGACTCGGAGGAGGGATCGGAATTCGAGCCTTGAGAGTAGTACAGGCACTATGACCAAAATTTTGTAAACTACTTGAGCTGCAAGTTGCAACCCATGATATATTGAATGAGTGACTCGATCAAAGTCCTCCAGGTGTTTTGAAGTTGCTCTGGAGAAGTTGAATAGCCTGGCAGAGACATGGTTCAATGATCAATCTAGATTGTTATCATATACCACTGGCACTATAGTAGTAATACATAGCTTGTAGTTATTAAAAGGCCAGCTGAAATGCATGATAATCAGAGAATTTGTTAACATAATAGGCAGAAAAGGCAAAAAGGGAATCAGTATGTTTGAAGTCTCTAGGTATAGTGGTGTTGCCATAAACTGGAATCAAATGGGCAGGACGTAAGATGCTATCCACAGAAACAACAGAAACCAAACGCTCCCCCTGGTTATCAAATTCTGGCTCTACCATCCACATACCAGTCTTGGGACATGGATGATCACCAATAATATCAAACCAGCGTACCAAGGCACAAGAATATTCAGTATTCAGATATTTAAAAGAAAAAAAAAGAAGAGTCTGGGCAATATACAAGCCATGAATCCCTGGAAGCTTAGAGTCCTTCTCAAGAAAAACACAGTCAAACCTGGGAGCTTTTGTGTTTCTCCAAGATGGAGAAGCATAAATGCGTTGTCTGTGTAAACCTTTTATACCACAATGCTCACTAGGAGCATAAAATGTGGCCACTGCAGATGGATAGGTATATCCTCGTGTGATGATTGGAGGATATTTATCAGGAGATTCATCATGAGAATGATGAAGCTCCTCATAGACAAAACGTGCCACAAGATCAGGTAGTAGCTTTGAGCAATGAATGCGCTTGCCCATTTCTTGGAAAGTTTGAAGTCGTCTAGGATCTATTAGTAAAACATCAATATAACCATCAGAATAGAGCTGGTACAGGCATGCTTAGCACTCACCAGGTACTTTGGCCAACTCAACCCATGCATCTACATCACTTGTCTCAACTTCCTCAGCTTCATTCAAGTAAGTATCATCTCTGCATCCTGACTCTTCATATACTAGAAGTTCAGTGTCATCTCCAGGTTCCTGATCATTTGACAATATAAGAGGCATATCAAGCAAGCCTTATTGCAAATATATGGTGATTTAAAAATCAATATTGTCATGAATAATTGAATTATGAAAGCCTACTACCTTCTGCAGCACGTGCATTTTTAAATGACACCAGATTGTCAAGCCGCTGATTAATGACCAAGATTTGATGCAAAGCCTCATTGCGATTGGATCGTCTATAGGGCTTCTTCACAGCAGTGATATGCTTGGATTCAGTAATTGATGAACAAAGCCCATTAGGAGCACCAAAGAGTTGAACAAGCTCTTCATAATGTTGTAAAGCATGAATACGAGGGATTGAAATTCCTGAGGGCCGAATTCCACAAGTCTGAAATATTGCACGGTGGGTTTCAAATCGTTGCAGAGCATTTCTCAATGCTTTCAGATCCTGTTCATCAAGAGCATATTGGCGGACAAGATAGCAAAACTCCATGAAAGCAGCTATGGCTTGTACCATTTGAGCTGGTATATAGTCTGCTATTGCTGGTAAATAGATCTGAGTCAAGTTCAATCTCTGAGAAATATTTTCAAGTCTAGTAATTGTTATTTCCTACCTTCATGAGAGCTTTGGAATCATTTCCTGTCCATTGTTTAAAGCCACGACCTTGTGGAAATCTTCTCAAACCAGGAAAGGATGGAACAGCTGCAATTCTATATGTATATATAATGAGTATGGATTTGGAGATATATAATATTAGCAAAACACATACCGGCGATCTATATCTGCTAGGATTGAGGCAGGATCATCATAATGATGTCTAATGTATTCTTCTACCCATGAAACAAGATGGTCTTTGAAGGTGCCTTTGATGATTTGATGCAGAATGTCAGGAGCAATTAGTTCATGAATATTTGCTCTTGGAAATGTTGCAGTAAAAGGCTATATATGTTTGAATAAGAATTTAATATCAACAAGTAACCACTTACCAGAATACCATCAACAATTCCATATTTCTTCCACATCTCAGAAGCATTGAGACACTGCATAACCAATCTTGTATGGTCATGGGTACGAGGAATAGATCTTGATCCATCCAAATTTTTTCGATCAGCAAGGCATCTTAAAAAACAATATGAACAAGATGTTCAAATTGATATATAACAAAAATACTTACTTGGCACACCATCCTTGAACAATGCATGATAAAAGTGCCTGCTCAGGATAATCAGCAATATATGGCCCAATACCATATATAGCTCTTCTGTAGTGCCCATCAGCACATAAGGTGACTTCAGGCTTTGTCATAGCACCAAGCAAGGGTTGAAGAGCTACTTGCAATGACATATGAAAGATATGTCGTCGGAAATTACGGTATTCTATATCGTTTTGGAATTCCTTGTCAGCTATGCATAGCATATTAATCAATTAGCAGCCTGAATACAAATATATGAATATGAATATACATACTTTTTGGAATAGCCAAAAATCCCAATAAGCTAACAGCTGATCCATGACTGCGTCTGGCACTATTGTGAACATTTCCTGTTGTGACATAGAGTGGCCAGTACTCAATGTTGCCAGTGGCAACAGAGACTGTAGTTTTATCACTTCCAAGAATAACTGGCACAAACATAGCTCCATGATTGTCTTCATCCATTGAGAGGGTATTCTGAGGAATCACTGGCATTGTAATAGCAGAGAAATAATAATGAGCCTTGAACTCACACATTGTTCCCATGCCCAATTTCCTGACATGAAGTCTGACCATACACGATTACCAGGATCTCCAAATATTTGACGGGGGCAATAGTCTATATGATCTTTCAATTCAGGGCAAGCAAGCTGTTCTTGTACAAGAGACTTGACATTGCGGATAACCAGCTGGTAAGTAGCTTGCTTCCATGTAGGATTGTTGACATTTCCTGAGTCTGCCCCAGAATAGGTGAAGGAATAGGATTGCCATGTCTTGGGATCATTGATCTGATCAATTTTCTGATAAAGATCATCAGCTGATGTGAAGGGGGGTGGCTTTCTTTTGTCTTCATCAACAGCAGCCCAGATTTGCATGAGTTCATCTACTTGGGCTCCAGACATTTCATTTTTTCGGAAAAGGAAGTCAGCCAGCTCAAATTGAGCTCGGGATGTGAATGGATGCCAGGAATTCTGTTTTTCTGAATGGTTGGAACTGGGAAGAGGAGGAGATCCATCTGGAAGATCATTGCCATCAATGTCACAACAGGTCCCTAGTATAAAATTTACCAATATAGTTAGCCTGCAATGTTTAATCAAATAATATTTTACTTACCATTCAAAACTGGGTGGGGTGTATAATAGGAACCACATGGTGGTGGGCCATACTCTGACTCAGCTCCACCTTCTCCTTCAACACCAGTAGGATTATACTCCTGAAGATGACCTCTTTGAGATTGAACCTCTAAAGGATCATGCAGAGTTCTTTTGTGCTCAAGAAATCTTGCATGAGACACAAATCCTTTTTTGCAAGATGGACCAATGGATTTTGTGCAGAAGTACTGGCGAGCCTTAAATGTTGAACTCATGGAGTACCAGCAACAATCTATGAGTTACTGATGAGTATAACTTAATCAGATCCAAGCAATAGACTGTAGTACATACTTGTCTTTGAGATATGCTGGTTCCAATGTCACTCTGCAGGTTGTGATGGCACAGAATTTGTGGTAATGTGAACCAGAGTTGATAATATTGAAGGAACAGATGAAAGGGACCAAATTGTTGATGGTTTTAGATACCCGTGATTGAGCCAATGATGCAAGCAGGCAGATACTAGGTGAGAAGTACCACAGTGGAAGCCAGCAAGCTTTATCGAGGATGGAAGAAGCTGGGTATGTCACAGAAGGTGATCCACCCAGGCTCAGACACTTGAGATTGAACAGATTACACAAAACAAACTACAGAAAGGTGAGATGAAGGAAGGACCAAGGGCATTATCAAGTCCTACCAGATACGCTGTTGATCGAAGGGCAATGACAAAGAAGCGAGATCAAATGTTGAATGCCCGGATATGAATACTGGGTGAGAAGTACCACAGTGGAAGCCAGCAAGCTTTATCGAGGACAAAAGAAGCAGGGTATGTCACGGAAGGTGATCCACCCAGGCTCGGATACTTGAGATTGAACAGATTACACAAAACGAACTGCAGAACTTGGGTAAGACGTGATGAAGGAAGGACCACAGGCATATTATCGAGTCCTACCAGAGAGGCTGCCGGTCGAAGGGCAAGAAAGAAGCGTGATCAAATGTTGAGCACCCGCCGGACACGAATACTGGGTGAGAAGTACCACAGTGGAAGCCAGCAAGCTTTATCGAGGACAAAAGAAGCAGGGTATGTCACGGAAGGTGATCCACCCAGGCTCGGACACTTGAGATTGAACAGATTACACAAAAAGAACTGCAGAAGGGTAAGACGTGATGAAGGAAGGACCACAGGCATATTATCGAGTCCTACCAGAGACGCTGTCGGTCGAAGGGCAAGAAAGAAGCGAGATCAATTGTTGAGCACCCGGATACGGATGGACTTGGCCGAGATTGAACGGATTGCACGAAGCGAGCGTATGACGGCTGATATGCGGCGGGAGAAGGGCCACGAGTGGATGGACAGCCTTCCGACAAGGCAGAAGGGCGTGAGACGAAACGAAGATGTCGCAGCGACTCAGATGAGTCCGATTACCGGTACAGACGGGCCCGGACACCGGAGATTGGGTGATTCAAACGAAACGAGCTAATGAGGAACAATGATTAGAATGAGAAAGACCACATGGAGGTCGGTGAACCTTATCGGAGAGGTCAAACGGCCAGTGAGAAGCCCAAGATGTTGCCGAGAGTCGAATGTCCGATCAGGTTATTGTTGGGACACTCGATCTCAAGTGATTGGAGCGAAAGGAGCTGGAAAGGTGTGATAAGTGGTAGTAGAAGGGCCACAGGAGGTTGACGAGACTGATCGAGGAGTGGAAGGGCGGAAAGATGTCGAAATAAGCTAGAAGGCGCCGGTTAACAGACGGATCTAGCT
>JBBPOJ010001179.1:0-15861 GCA_038091395.1 Leccinum rimulosum | reverse complement strand
CCGTAACTGAACCAAATGAAACTTAGGAAAGACCGGACCGATCAGGACCGGTCTTGATCGGTTCGGTTCGGTTAAAAACCGGTTTTTCATCGGTCTTGTAACCGGACCTTCAAACACTAAATAGACACAATTCGGCATCTTGCCGTTGGGCTCATTAGCTATCCCTTCGCACCATCCCTGGTCAGTTCTACATTCCCTATGAAGAAGACTGTTTACAACATAACATTTTAATATATAATATGATCAGAAGACTTTACCGCACCATGATGCTTAGCAGCATTCGCGAAGCATATGAAGAAGGGACATCAATTTCATTGGGGCACACTACATAGATACTTACAGTTATAGATACTTGAACGAGGCTCGGCGAAACTTCCTCACTCGTGCTGTGACGGCACAGGAGTGGCTGCCGACCACCTCGGCGGGCGAACAAGCTGATAGTGCGGTACAGCGAAGCTTCGCCTTCCATATAAGGAACCGGAACAATCACAGATTTGTCGTTGTCCTCCGGCGAACTAAAGCTGGTTGATCAAGATGAACTTGAATGCATGTCCTGATAGTCACTCTCAGCGGCGTATCTTCGGTTTAAAGCGATACATCTATGAGGGTGGATTGCGACGACACGGTGTTCAAGTAGAAAGGTGACGGATACCCTTGTATACTGAGTACTGTCTTGACAAGGCTGGCATCATGCAATATCAATCGCTAGCCTCCTCTGGCCTGTCAAATATCACTCCTTCGCCATCCAGCGGTATCCTTCACCGGCAAAACCGTCTTCCTAATCACCTAATCAATCCCCGGTATATGGACCTGTCATCACCATCGCTCTAGCCAGCGGCGACATTGTGTCTAAGGACATTGACAAATTCGGACCTGTCATCGCCATCTCTCTAGCCAGCGGCGACATTGTGTCTAAGGACATCGACAATAATTTGTGTCCTTAAGGTGTATTACTGATATTTGTGTCCTTAAGGTGTATTACTGATATTTCTGAGGTACCACTCGTTCAACGCTCTGGGCATGGTGAGGCGTTGGATTATTATGGATAATATCACCAACTGTAATATTCGTACAGCAGTGTACATGTTTTCACGCACTCGGTCGCATCCCGTTCCAGGTGCCTCGAACTCGCTTACATTGACAATAATTCTAACGAACAATACATATTATTTCAAGACGTCACCTCTCATTCCTGCACCCGTCTCATCAAAGCCCTCTCCGAAATTTCCAACTGTTCTCTGATTTGCCAAAGTGTCGTCTTGTCCCACATCACCTCGGTATATCTTGCGCAGACATGCATCTTCTTTTCCAAAAGGGTCTCCAAGCTTTGCGGATATACCGTCTCGCGATTCCAGTCGCCGATGATCTTGAGGACTCGAGATTCGTGGTCAAGAACTGTCCGCCAAGGTGAAGATCTTGCATTGTCGACGGTATCTTCTTAAGGACGGTAAATAGTTGTTAAGATGCCATAAAATGTCACTCACCATGGTGTCCCACATGCCTTTCATCCTGCTTTTCCTGTTCAACCTCAACCTCCACCTCAACACCACCTATCGGTCCTTCACCTGACTCGGTATCTGCATTGAGATCAGAGTCGAGGAGGCTGTTCAATGTCCTTTGCTCTTGCGAGGACATATCCACTGGCGGGGAAAGGATCCTGGGACGGTTGGCGATGGATTCTAAACCAGGGGATTGGGAGCGCGATGGACAGGGTTGGTTCAGATCGGATTCCAGCAGTTCATCCAGCGTGCGCTTCTTTGAGACGGCGACGCCTGACTGAGTCTTGGAATTCGAGTGAGGCGAGAGACACCTATATTGGGGGACCGGCAATAAGTTCAGATCAGAATCGAGTAAATTTTCCAGCTCGATTCCTTCTGAAACTCGGCACAGAGAAGGTGGATGCTGTTGAGCATGTAATGGCGGTTCTACTGAGTTCAGATCTGATGAGAGGAGGCTTCCCAGGAGATCTTGGGATGATGGCGGGGACGGCGAAGAACGAGATGTTGACATATTGAGGTTATCCCGGCAAGTACCGATTTGCTCGACATCGCAACCCATTGGTGGACGACGTTCCAACCTGCGCCCGTGATACCACCGTCAAACCTACCTGGCAAACGTGTCGCCGTGGTCCAACCTTCCCCTGCTATACTGCCGTCGAACCTACCTGGAAAACATGTCGCCGAGGTCCCCCCTAGAACCACCCTTGCACCTTGAAATGCACCTCCAGTACATCTCCATACCAGAAATGCGAGCGGTATAAAGTGTCCTTCCCCTTCTGACTGCCGGGACGACTCTGAGGACGAGGGAAACATGGACCTGGAGGATAAAGCGACTCCGCCTGTCAAAGAAACCAAAAAACGGCGAAAGGTTACAGCTGATACAGCTAAAGGAATGTATTTCAGACCGGTGAGGCTATCTATTACGATGAAGACAAGGTGCTCATTGATCACAGGGATGTTATATTTGCAGAAACAAGGATCAGCCTTGTGTAGTTGTCTTTTCTAAACTCCACAAGATCAAGCCTTGTGAGGCCTGCATAAGTCGTAAAGCAAAGTGCAGCGCTTCAGACGACCTTCCCGATATCATAAACGCCGATGGCGAAGTTATCCATGCGGCTAAAAGCTGGGGACACTTGAATTCTCGCAGTGGTAAGGGTAAGGAAGAATTACCGGAGAAGGTCAACCCAAAGGTGTTGAAAGGAAAGGGGAAACCCCAGGACGAGTCTTCTGAACATGACCATGTTCAGCAACTGGTAAGAATAATCACTCTCACACCGGAAACTACAATGACGCTCATACCAGGCAATTCATCCTGGTCCATCCCTCGAAGAGAGTGAGAAACTGCTGGTGATAGTGAGTACTCGGTCAGATGAACAAAGAGAACGCTGACGAAAGTTGTAGAATCTCGAGTCAATGGATATGGATGTGGATGTGGAGAGGCTTGTCGCGGCATCAGAACCCAGGGTAAATGAGAAAGAGTCAATCAAGGTATGAAAGTACTTAAAGCGAGTGAGCTGTATGAATGACGCTGATTCTCAGGCTCTCCCTCCGATGGATACCGACCAGCTCAACAAAATGACTGAGTTTGACTGAAAAGTCAAGCAGCTCGATCTGTCGATCGCATGATTCAACCTTGAGACGGATCACATGCACACCGAGCTTGAGAGGCAACAGTCAGATGTCACTGCCCTCAAGGACAGGCTCCAGGAAAGGGTATCTGCAGCCGGACTGCAGGAACATGATTGGCATAGAATGGTCGATGTTCTGCAGTCAGCGATCCAGCAAGATGTATCACAGCTGTTCATGAAAACCTCCGTCAAGATGTAACCACCATAAAAGAAGTGTTGAGGCAAATGGAAAACCATTTAATGGCGTTCAATCACAAGGTCGGCGAACTGATGAATAATCATAGCATTCAGTCGCATATTTTGCCCATGCCTTGCGACTGGATTCCAGGAGGAAGTGGTCCAAGTGGTCCAGCGAATTGAACTTGAAGTGGTAGTGAAGTCATATATGAAGTGGTAGTTTACGGTGAATAACAATTCTATCTATTTCTCATGCTCCGTTTTGCCGTGATCTCAACCACTGCCCTATTGATCCTCGGCGGTGGAGATTCCTCCATAACTTTGTCCATTTGGGTCCTGGAGCGTTTGGCGGCTGGACCTTCATCTATGCGCGCCATGGAACGTTTAGCGGCCTTCACCGGTCTGGCATCCTCACAATGTGCAGGAGGTAATTTTATAGTGAAGCAAACCGTCAGGGGAAATTGTTGGAAAATAAGGCGGTAAAACCTGGCGGGAACTCGTTAACAGACAACTCATGACGTCTTTACTTTGATCACTTGCCGGAAAAGTTGCCCCAAGTTAAAATGATCACGGCGAGCGCTGTTTTGCAAGCACGAGTTTGTAGCAGCTACAATAATCGGCATTTTATAGTGTTGTTTTCAAGGGTCTCGCCAAGCTGGGAAACAGCGGAACATTTCTGACCAACGGCAACATAGACACAGTAGAGCTTGGTTGAGGAATAGTATCCATGGCAACAATGGTAGTGGGACGATCGCCAATAATAAGCTCACGCTGACCATCAGAACAAGGAAGGAGTGCATAAGTGACTTCTCCACGGATGACTAGGGCACCAGGACACGGCGAGAAGAGAGACTGCAACCTGCAGGCCATTGATGAGCAGACTTGCAATGCGGTATCTATATCCGAGTTCGGCATATGCAACTCAAGTCAGTCACATCGGGCAAAACCAAAACCCAGCCGGTGACAATCGGCGAGGAAAACATTTTACTCAGCCAATCCGAAATTGACCATGATGCACATATTGTGTATATGTGCGGTGGGACTGGTGGCGGAAACGCAAAGTAACTGGATGTGCGCATAGTAGAATTATATATATATTTTTTTTCTGGGGACGTGAGATACATACGACGTACGTCATCATTCGTTATCATGTGAAGGAATCTCTCCTCAGGTATATAAACCCTCGTTGTAATCCTACTATTCTTATCATTTCCCCTCATGATGTCGTAGCTATTTCATATCCACTCAGGCATTCTCCTCTTCTGACACAATCCACTAGCTTTGATAGGTCACGACACGGCGAAATTTTGTTTTCGCCCTGCCATGCTGTGTTTCCTCGCCGCCCTGGCATCCATCTTGGTCAAGTGATTGCGTCCTGAGGTTGCAAGGACGCCCCATCGAGATTATGGGGGCACGCGGGTTGGCATGGAGAAGCAAGTGCGCCAATGGCTTCTACCCGGCACGGGTGAGGAGCGAAGGGCGGCAGGGGCGAGGCCATGGCGAGGGCGAACTGATGTGGAGTCGTCATGCCGTCATCACGTTCGTCATCTTCACATCATGTGGACACTTTGTTCACAGTTGTTGCCTCGAAGACGAAGCCTAAGCTGGGCATAGAGTGGGCGAGGGAGATAGAGAGGCGGAGGGAGAGGCGGCAACATGTGGATCACTATTGTCGGCAAGACCGAGATCGTAGCTGCTATGTCATGGTTAGGCCCTCGGATAATGAAAATGTTACTCACACCTTCGTGTGCCATTTCCATGTCAGCGTCTGCATCAAAATGACGGTCATTGGCGTCATTCATGCCCAGTTGTGGAGCAAGATTGGGGAAGTGATTGTAAGCCCGATTTGAGTTTGGAGATGATTAAGGAATGGTTGAATAGGCAAGAGTTCGCGGGCAGCGGGTGGTGAGGAAGTGAGTTGATTGATACGGCTGAACGATGGTCATTTCGTGGGAAATATTGGATGTTAACTCTCGATTGATCCGCGGACCATGGGCGAGGCTGCTGTCCATATCAGGTACCTTATAAGAGAAGCCCGCCACATGGTCTTCGGAATGATGAAGAAGCTGTTGCACGGATGGAAACCAGGATGAAGATGGCGACAGGCCACGGCGAGACGAGCTCAATTGAAGCAAAACAGTGGTACTTACATCTGCAGGTCATTTTATGAGTGGGCTTTGTGGTATCTACATACATGTTTGGCGAATGTAATTTCAGTCAGTTATATTGGCAATACTGATACCAAGTCGGTGCCAATCGGCAAGGAGGAACAGAATTTACTTAAGTGTTTTTACTTTTATGATGCTTACTCGGCATCTTGCCAAGTACACATTGTGTTTGCATTCCTTATCCTTTCACTCCATCCTGACCAAATCATCACCGTCATTCAACTTCAAGACCATACATAGGATGAGGACAGAACAAAGATGGGAGCCACACACATACACCATAGCGCGCATGATGACGATGCAAATATCACGCCGCAAGACGAAGTGTTCTTCCACTCCAGCAGAATCAAAGCACCGAGCTCCAAGTATGACAAATCACAGGAAAAAGAATTGATCGAAGGCATATTGGAGGCAGCGGTGAGCCAGATGTTTCATTTTTTTTCACCGTTTGTTTGGAAAGCACTTGCTCAATCAAAGTAGTCATCGGCGACTAACATAGCGAACACCGACCATATCATTTCCGAGGAACGGGTTCCCACCACCGTCTATTCTCGTGGCACTGATCAGTGATTGACACGACTCTGTAAGAGACGGCTTCATAAGAGATCTCGCCATCCAAGGGCGACTATGAAAGAAGGTAAAATTTTCCATTGTGTTGATATGTTCTGAAGCTAATGCTGAATGAGAACAGTAAAACATCTGTGGCAAAGGAAAGCAAGAATACCGTCGCCGATTTACATCCGTATCCCATCTCAGAAGTCTCGACATTCGAAAGCTTCTGGTCCTTGTATGACCCTCCAAAATCTCACCAACCAGCTTAACACTGTTGCCAAAAGGTTCCAGAAACTTCAGGAACTCATCGACGCCAATGAAGAGAAACTGCGGAAGAAACGGAAAAACCTGAACGCCTTACTTGACGACCTTGAGAAAGAAGCAATCAATGAGGCGTGCGTACAACAGAGGATTGAGCTGCTAGAAAGATGTTTCTGTCTCTGTTACGATTGTCTCCTGAGCTTTCTATATACCTCTTTTCTCTCTCCTTTTGCTACGCTTATCGCCTCTACTTTGTATTCACTCTGTATCATAGATCTCGGGCGATTTCACATTTCTTTCCACATCACTGATGATCCTACTTCCTCCTATCTCTTGTTCTTATCTTAGCTCCGACTTTTCCCTATCTTTCTGACTCATGATGACACCATTGCTTCGTCATCTATCTATCATTGTATTACTGATCCTCCGCAGCTTCTTAATCATCCATACTGCGGATGACGTGTCCCTTCCTTGCGATTCCTTCGCATTCCATCCCGTTAGTATATATAGAGTACCATCTCGTTTTGTAACCCCAAGCTAGAGCTACTTGGAATATCTATAGAAATCGTACCATGTGATATGGTACTGCAAGATACTGGAGTCCGAGTAATGGGGCAGCAGACGCATATGAGGAAGCTATCTAGTACCTATATCAGCACGATCTCTATCATATCAGTTATTCTCTATACCCAGACTTATGTCGGTCTCTATTAACGTTTCGTGATAGGAAGTATGAAACATGACAGAAATGTATCATGGAGCATTAACCGACTCCTAGAGGTCTGGCAATAGGACTTACTTATATAGCATAAGCTATATAGAAACAATGTTCTATGTATCATCTTAGAAACGACTGAAGGACGATTCTAAGTGATTCGTCTCTGACTTATTGTGAAGGAAGTCAGGTAAGAACTCTATCATTATATGATAGGTAATGTGTACACAATACTGTCGTAACACATCTCTACCAGAAGGTAGGTAATCTCTACTATAGAATAGTAGGTATCTCTACAGAGTAGAAAATATGATCCTATACAGGATCCATGTGAGTGCATAAATACACACACGTATTCTCTATCAACAGATAGGTAAAGTCTATTATAGAATAGACAAACTCTAGTAGAACTAGGTAAGATCGACTATAAGGTCGATCGTTCTCACTAGGATCTCTGTCCGTAGTGGAATATTCCTCAATACCAATAGGTATATATAAAGAGGAATAAACGTCTGAAACAACTACTAGTTAGTAAGATGTCAGTGACGTTCATAAGACAATCTCCTATAGAGATGTCGAGTTCTTATTCTGTTGATAGGTAGAAAAGACTGATGAAAAGAACCTTAGACCTTTTCTGTTATGAGGTAGAAAGGGATAACAAAACTCCTTATTATTCCAGGTCGAATGCCTGGTCTATATATACTAAATACATTGTTTGTACTTGTATATATGATACGAGTAATTAGCCAATAGCATAATGTATCTCGTATGGTACGATAAGTAAGTGGATATATCTTATCCAATAGCGTAAGTATCTCGATCAGCATCAGTCATCATCCGTAGTAGGATGAGTAAGCTGCTGTATAGATGAGTCATAGCCTATGGCATATTGAGCTCAATCTATTAGTCATGAGTATGACTAATCATCTATGATTGGAGTAGATGAGATAAGGAATCTTATCTTCGAGATAGCTATAAGGATAGTAATAAGGTAGAATCCACTATCCTTTCGTATATAGCATTACTATGCTTTAGATAGCGTAATAGACTTGTCTAATGACAGTCCTAGAAATGTAGTAGTGTAAGGAGTAACATACTACAATTTCAACACTCTTCCTCGCTGATAAAGCATGGAATGGTAGATGACGATATGTCAGAATCAAAGTGTCTTTCATGCATATGATGCACTTCCGACTGATGAAGACATGGTAGACATTTCGATCTAGAACTTGGTTATAGTTCAGAAGACGATTCGTCTATAAGAACAGTTACCAGAAATAAGGATATATGGTCAGTGATTGTTTTAAGATATGACCATCCTATATGTCACCAATATCAGATGATTCTGAACATATGCCGTTATCTCAGAAATAGATTCTGGTATGCTTTATTCTCATGATTAGATCATGGAAATTCCATGTGATCATTGATTGATCATCAAGCGATAGGAAAGGTAAGTAGTGTGATCAATAGATCAACACTGCTATCAGCAAAAGTTTTGCTAGAAAGAACTTAACACTTTTCGTGTTAGGAAGTGAAAAATGAAGAAAGGAAAAAATAGCTAACTACAGGAAACAAAGTCTGCAAGTATAAAAGAAAGAAAAGGAGAAAGGATCAGGAAACGATGTCGTCTACAAGACAATCTTCTTTATTTCTTTAACATCTCTTAAAGATGCTTAGCGTCTTTTCTTCAGTAATTCAGAAGTCATTTTTCGACTAACTGAATATATGTCTTGGATTTAGATCCAGAAATAAAACTTCAGAAACAGTTTCGAAGAACTCTAGTTTCTGGGAATTTATTGGACATATTGAGGTGGTACTCACGAAGAGACCATCACTCATAGTCCGTGAATTTCGGAAAAATATTCCGAAGGTGATGATACGACTCCTCTCTTGGAATGAGGGAAAATAATCTCTAATAGGTAGAGAACTCGGTTAAGACCGGTTGTTTCCGAAAGTAATGATAGGAGCAAAATGCTCAACAACAGAACCTGTTTGGAGATTGATCCAAATCATCATTATGTCGATCACTGTATTTTTATTCCAAGTATTCTTGGTTTCCACATCTCCAGATGGTAGACCAGAAACAGTGTGTCGATGACTCTTCCTGAAATTAATCAAGGAAAGGAAAGAATAATAATGAATGATGATAGGTAGCAGGAATAAATCTGCTTGGTTGGATCGAGGTAATTTTCCATCTCTTTTAGTCATAAAGGATGGACAGAACCATAAATAAGTTGTTGGTATCTTGACTAGAGATGAACCAACGTCAGGTATGTTGTAACTGGAAAATTTTGTATCATCAAAGTTTACTAAATCCAATTAAACAATTAGAGGTTCATCGGTATGTTTCTGTCTCGATGAATTATCTCGTTTGCTCTAAAGATTTTTCAACTTGTCTCATCAAATGTGTCCAGTATAAACTCGGATTAATCCGGAAGTGATACACATAACACTGAATTCGTGATGATGCGAATTTCTTACGTGTTCACATTGATGGTAATCTCCATGAGTTACCATGGGTAATTAAAATCTCATTGAAAGAGTTTGCATCTCGCTGCTTTCAATGGTAAAGGAATATTGCTTGTTAAAACAATCTGAACCGACTGGTTTTACTTTGCAATAGTGTCTGCACTTGAAGAGACTTAAAGTCCAGTTCTGGCAAACATTCCTTGGTGGAATTCTTGGACATGTAAAGTATGTCAAATGAGGAAGAAGTCTCTCATGACGTCCAAGGTAATCTCATATGTAAGAATTGATTCTCGTATAGTCCTGTCTTGTACGGAGACAGTTGAGTTGGTGAATACCAAACGAGATTATCAATTTTCTTATTAATGGGAAGAACTCGTTTTTATAAAACGGTAAATCTCATCTTATTATAAGATGGTAATGTTTTTAGACTGTATCTCTGTAGCTCCGGTTTGTACAGGAAAGTAATCTCAACTTGTATGTGTTGGATTATATAAATCTCAACCGTCCTAGACGAGTTGGAATTTATGTCTAAAAGTATCTCTAAATATAGAGATATTAAGAACTCCAGGTATATAACCTTGGGTAAAAGATCTTCGATTTATTGAACTCTGAAAATTTAATCTCAGGAACTCTTCCTTGATCGAAACAGAGGAACTCATGAATAATCATGGTAATATGATTTGTCTGTTCGATGGATGGAGTAAAGCTTAACTTCATACTAGCTGTTTTTTGTAATTCAATTAGGGTTATGGCTTGTTAGGGCATGATTTTAGTGAGGCAAGTGCGCGCATATCTGAGGGTATTGGATATGCGCGATAACATAGAGTAGCTAATTTATATAATTAAGTTTCTAATGTGGTCTCAAGTGCGCATATCTGAGGGTATTGGATATGCGCGACATAGAGTAGCTAATTTATATATGATTGAGTTGCTAATATGATGTTGAGATGACTTCTCGGACCTCCGACCGAATGGGAGAAGCAACTCCGCCGACTCAGAGAGTCAGATATTAAGCGGAGATACTTGTCAGCCACATAGAGTCTTTGCGCATTTCAGGGACCCTATGAAATGCGCGATAGAACAACTACTAAATATGGTCCGCCTCGTCCGCCTCCGCCGCACTCATGTCAACATCCTCTTCCACTTCCGCCTCCTTCCCCTTCCCCTTCCCCTTCCCCTTCCCCTTCTCTTTTCCTTTTCCTTTTCCTTTTCCTTTCCCTTTCTCCTGCTTCACCTTCCGAGTCACCTTCCGCTTCTCCGCTTCTTCCGTGAGCTCTGTACCTCCGACATCCCTACTCGAACCCTGGATGAACTGCGACTCTGATCGGTCTCGGCGGAGCGTCTCCGCAAGAAGGGTCTGGGACCTCGCCAACTCCTCCAATGCGAGGATGATGCGATTGTCCGACTTGGACCTCGCGTTCTCCCAGGACAACAACAACTCTAGCTCCACCCTCTTGGCCTCCATCTGTACCCTCTGCCAGTAGCGTTCCTCGTCCAACCTTCGGAGGACCTGTGCCCCCATCTCCGCCATCATGGCAGCACCATCGCGATTGTTTGCGAAGGCGTCGAACCGCTCCCGGGCCGCTGCGCTGGTTCTAGGGCGTTTGTTGAACCGACCTGTCTGGGACGCTGCGTGAGTGCGAGTCCTCCTGATACCGACTGGGTGAGTGGTGGTATCCGACACCTCGTCCATGGCGTGGTCCGCACTTGCGACCGCTTGTTGTTCCTCCGCCTCTATGTCTATCTCCGCCTCGACCTCCACCTGTGACTCGACTTGGCGAGTCTCGTTTCCGAACCTCTGCTCCGAGTCCTCCGCCGGTCTTGTAGCTTCCTCCTGCTCGAGGTGTCTCTCCTCCTCCTCAGCTCTGCGACGCTGTGGAACATGAAGAAAGAGAATAATGAAAAGGAATATGACACTCACCTGCTGCTTCTCCAGTCTCCTCTCCGCTTGGTATTTTTTCATTTCCGCTTTCACCAGCTCCTTTCTGCGACACTTCTCCAGGTGCTTTTTCAATTCTACCCCCGGGTCGCCCTCGGAGTCGGTGAAGAGTTCCTCGTTGCGGGCGGTGCACCAATTGCGCGGAGGAGGAGGAGGGGTACTAGCCATGAAGAATGGTGTAAAGCAGGGAGGAAATGATGGGAGGAAAGGGACGTTTGTAGAAATGGAGACACGAGGACTCTGTGTTTTGTAGAAGAAGACGTTTGTAACCCAGCGGAGGTTCTGCGAAGAAGGTGCTACCTCGTGGCAACCACGTGCCAGTAGCACCCGTATGTGGATAATACAATACCCTATCCATCTGATCTCATCGTATCCGATGGTGCTGTATATGCGCATATCCGACTGTACTGTTTATGCGCATATCCGATGGTACTGTTTATGCGCATATCCGATAGTACTATATATGCGCATATCCGATGGTACTATATATGCGCATATCCGACTGTACTGTATATGCGCATATCCGATAGTACTATATATGCGCATATCCGACTGTACTGTATATGCGCATATCCGATGGTACTGTATATGCGCATATCCGACTGTACAGTATGTGCGCATATCCGATGGTACTGTATATGCGCATATCCGATACTACTGTTTATGCGCATATCCGACTGTACTGTTTATGCGCATATCCGATGGTACAGTATGTGCGCATATCCGACTGTACTGTTTATGCGCATATCCGATGGTACAGTATGTGCGCATATCCGACTGTACTGTTTATGCGCATATCCGATGGTACAGTATATGCTCATATCCGACTGTACTGTATATGCGCATACCCGATAGTACTGCATGTGCGCGTCTCCGACGGTACTGTTTATGCGCATATCGGACACTACTACATATGCGCATATCCAACTGTACTGTTTATGCGCATATCCAATAGTAGCGCATATCCGACGGTTACTGTACCCATCTGGAGGAACTGTACCATATCATCACGTCCGATGCTGAGCACTCAAAACGACACAACTGGTTCATAAACGCTCTACATACAATACATATATTTGAAACGTAGACAACCTAGGCGGAGGGGGCATCGTCCATTGGGACATCTGGCTGCCCCTCACCCTGCTCCTGCTGCACCTCCTCAACGACTACCTGATCCTCCGCTACTACCTCCGCATCCGTCTTCTCCTTCTCCTCGCCCTTCCCCTGCACCTCTTCACCTTCTGTGGGCTTGTCCGCCTTGTCCGCCTCCGCGTCCTCCGCGTCCTGTCGCTGTTCCGACGCCGACGTCGCTGACAACTCCTGCGCATCGCGGCTTGACCCTTCGACAAACCCATCGTCCGGTGGGGGCAAGAGGGACCGCGCAATGACCTCCTGGGCATATGCCAGGCGTTCTTGGGACTCTACCAGGCGTTCCTGGGACTCCGCCAGGCGTTCCTGTGATGCGGCCACGCGTTCCTGAGATGCGGCCATTGACCTGTTTGATTCGGTGGCCCGGTTGAAGGATGCCGCCATCGCTTCGAATGCGGAGGTCATGCGGCGGAACAGCCTGTCCCGCCCTTCCTCCCCGTCCTGCCACATCGTCTTCATGTCCTTTGCGATCTCCACCAAGGTGTCCAAGGCGTCGGGGTTGTTGGAGGCGAGCTCGTCGTCGACCTCGCCTGGGGCATCTTCATCCTCTTCGTCGGCGTCGTCGTCGTCGTCCTTAGAACTTGCCCCTCCGCTCACGTCCGTCATGGCGCCGGTGCGGGCGCGCTTCTTCGAACCTCCAGCCTTAGGAGAAGCGGGGTCCGCCCTGCTCCGCTTGATGGTCGTGGTGGGGGCGCTGTCTGAGCCAGTCTTCTCTGCGCTCCAGCTGCACCCCTTCCTTGCCTTCTGGCACGGCACACAGGAGGTGGCCTTCTTCGTGCCACTTTTAGCCTTGCATTCGGAGGCCTGGCGAAGTTTTGCGCAGCGGTCGCACACGGAGTGCTTGGAGGCCTCCCTTGCTGCGGCCTCTGCATGGATGGTCTGCGTGTGCGCGCGGCGAACCGCCAAGGCGCGGCGACGCTCTTCCATCTCCTTCTGCTTGGCCGCCTCCGCCTCCGCCTCGCGCCTCTGCTTCTCCTGCTCTTCTTTGCGGCGCTGTGGGATAGATCAGCGAACCGATCTGTGTGCCACATGTTAGCGTACGTACCTCCTCCTCCTTCTCCAACTTCCGCGCCTCTTGGTATCGCCGCATCTCTGCTTTGACCTCTTCCTTCCTTCTCCGCAGCTCCGCCTTCTTCGCCTGTCCGACAGCCTCGTCATCTTCCGAGTCGCTGGCCAATAAGCCGTTTGGGACCTTGGTCCAGTCCCGCTTCTTCTGTGGAGGGGGAGCCATGATTGTATGTATGGGGTTGGTGGGGTGGGGTGGTGGTGGTGGTGGTGGTGGTGGAAGAGAGAAAATGGGTTGAGCGGAAGATGCGCCAGAGTGCCGCCTTATATATAAAAGTCCACAAGTCCACACGTTTTGAAAGTCCGCGTTTGCTTTGATTCTACAGGGGGTGGATGTGGACTTTGGCTGGCGCGTCGCGATTGGACCCATCACGTGAAATCCACGTGACATTTCAGAGAGAGAAATCTCACCAAGTGTCGACTGCTACATCGGACGCGAGCGGAGCACATACGATGTTGAGCGGACGATGTGATTATGACGCCGGAGAAGAGTCATTGTCCAGGATAGCGGAGATGAGTCGAGAGTCGCATCGGACATGAGCGGAGCATGTACAATGGTTGGAGGACGATGTGATAGTGTCGCCATTGTGACACAGTGCAGAGATGAGTCAACCTCCCCATCGAACAAGGGGGAGGTATGCCATGGGATCCAGTACAATGTTGATCAGACGATGTGATGACCAGCCATGTGATGATGTCGGAGGTCCGATAGTCCTCTGTGGGCGAATATCCGATAGCACTGTATATGCGCATATCCGAATGTACTGTTTATGCGCATATCCGATGGTGCTGTTTATGCGCATATCCAATGGTGCTGTTTATGCGCATATCCGACTGTACTGTATATGCGCATATCCAATGGTGCTGTTTATGCGCATATCCGAATGTACTGTTTATGCGCATATCCAATGGTGCTGTTTATGCGCATATCCGACGGTACTGTCTATGCGCATATCCGACTGTACTGTTTATGCGCATATCCGACGGTACTGTTTATGCGCATATCCGAATGTACTGTTTATGCGCATATCCGATGGTGCTGTTCATGCGCATATCCGACGGTACTGTTTATGCGCATATCCGACGGTACTGTCTATGCGCATATCCGACTGTACTGTCTATGCGCATATCCGATAGTACTGTTTATGCGCATATCCGATAGCACGGTATGTGCGCATATACTGTAGTCCGTCCTATGTCCTTCTCTGACGGTATTGTATATGTTTTTCTTCCATTGGTGTTCGCTATGAATCAATCACAAAAGATACATACATACATTGTAACGTATATCAGAAAAGGAGCGGCAGGAGACGAGTACTACTAGGCGTAGAAGCTATCGTCCATTGTGTCAACTCCTTTCAGGACGCCATCCTCCTCCTCCTCATCCTCCGCTACTACCTCCTCATCCTCCTTCTCCTTCTGCTTGCCCTTCCCCGAATCCTCCGCACTGTCCTTGACCTGCTCCGCCTTCTTCTTCTTGTCCTCCTCCTCCTTTCGCTTCTCCGCCGCCTCCGCCACCTTCCTTTTGGCCTCCTCGCCATCGCGACTCGAACCCTCAACAAAGTCCACCCCTGCGTTGGCGTTGAGTGCCCGCGCCATCAGTTCCTGGGACTCCGCGATACGCTCGTACGACTTCGCCATCTGTTCAATGGCGTGCATGGTTCGGGCCTCGATCCGGTCCCGGCGGGTCTCCCGTCGGATCCACAACTGCTTGAGGTCGGTACCCATCTCCACAAGCATCCCGATCGCGTCGCGATTATTTGCGGCGACCTCGATGAGACGGCGGGGGACCAAGTCGATGTCGTCCTCATCGTCCTCTTCGTCCTCCTCTTCATCCTCCTCTTCCTCGTCCTCCTCGTCCTTTGCGCTCGATCCGCTGACATCCGTCATTGCCTCAGTGCGGGGGCGCTTCTTCGATCCCGCACCCTTCGGAGAAGCGGGATCCGCCCTCCTCCGCTTGACGGTCGGGGCGCCATCGGAGGCCGCCTTTTCTGCGCTCCAGCTACACCCCTTCCTGGCAGTCTGGCACGGCACACACGAGGTGGCCTTCTTGGCCCCGCGCTTCGCCTTGCACTCCGTGATCTGGCGGAGTTTGACGCAGCGATCGCAGGGGTTGGCGGTGGTGGTGGTGTTGGTGGCGGGGGTGGCGGGGGTGGCAGGGGTGGAGGTGGGGGAGGCGGCGGCGGAGGTGGTGGAGGAGATGGTGAGGTCGATCTGCTGAGCGCGGAGGGACTCC
>JBBPOJ010001178.1:0-15870 GCA_038091395.1 Leccinum rimulosum | reverse complement strand
CTCAACAAACAAGTAAACGCGGTTCAGAAAGAGATCGGAGCTAAGAAAAAGGTATGTGTTTGTCCTATACTGAAGTGCACGTCAATTCATCAGATATCTAGGCCAAGGAACCCGCAGACGATCTCGTCGCGCAGAAAAAGTCCCTCGACGCCCAGGTAGAAGCCAAGCGAAAAGAGACGCGCGAGTATGAGCTGCTTATGCGCCAGAAGGCGAGCAACGTCGGAAACCTGGTAGCCAAGGACGTTCCAGTCAGCTTGACAGAGGTACGCGTTCTGCCCTCTTCGAGTGCGCATTTGACGACCTACCCTACGGCAGGACGACAACGCGACATTACGGACATGGCACCCCGACGGTCCTGACAGCCAAGTGGAAAAGAAAACAGACATCATGCCTCATCACGAAGTGCTTCTCCGGCTGGACGCCATGGATCTCGAACGAGGTATGCTCCTCTCCGCCCAATCTTGACTCCGATCTCATCGCACACAGGCTCAAAGGTCGTCGGCCACAGAGGCTACTTCCTCACCGACGACGGTGTAGATCTAAACCAGGCTCTCATCTCCTACGCACTCGATTTCCTCCGAAAACGCGGCTACAAGAAGATTCAACCCCCCTTCATGGTCAACAAGGAGGTCATGGCCAAGACCGCCCAACTCAGTCAATTCGACGAAGAACTCTACAAGGTATGTCCCTACTGCGTTAGCATCAGTAGTAGTTCATTGCACAACATATAGGTCATCGCCGCCGAAGACGAGAAATACCTCATCGCCACCTCCGAACAACCCATCTCGGCCTTCCACTCCGACGAATGGTTCGAAGACCCCAAGACCCAACTCCCAATCCGCTACGCCGGCTACTCGACCTGCTTCCGAAAAGAAGCCGGCTCGGCCGGACGCGACATGTGGGGCATCTTCCGCGTCCACCAGTTCGAAAAGGTCGAACAGTTCGTCATCACGGACCCCGAGGAGAGCTGGACCGCGTTCGATACGATGCTAGCCAACAGCGAGGCGTTTTATCAGAGCCTTGGGCTGCCCTATCGTGTCGTCGCGATCGTCAGCGGAGCGCTCAACCTCGCCGCGTCGAAAAAGTGTGATCTGGAGGCATGGTTTCCGTTCCAGGGCGCGTACAAGGAGTTGGTGTCGTGTTCGAATTGTACAGACTATCGTGCGTTTTTTTTTTGTTCCAGAGCGGGTTTTTGGTTCTCTGAACGCACACACGCGATATAAACAGAGAGCCGACGACTCGAAGTTCGCTGTGGTCTCAAGTCGAAAGATCAACAGCGCAAGGTGTACGTGCACATGCTCAACGGGACCATGTGTGCCACAGAACGTGCGCTGTGCTGTGTCGTCGAGAATTACCAGACGCCCGATGTATGTCAACTTGTTTCACTGATACTCTTTTTCTCACACCAACGCCTTTCTCCTCGACAGGGCCTCGTGATACCCGAAGTGTTGCGACCATACATGCAAGGACGGGATTTCTTGCCGTGGAAGAAAGCGTTACCCAAGAATCTGCAGCGGAAACACGCATAATAGCGGACCGGTACATATGTACAGTACTCATAGTAGAGACATCCTTTTGTCACATGGCTAGAAGAAGCGCTCGTGTCGGAAACCAGTCAGACGTTCATCTCATTCACGCATTCGACTGCATTCATTTACCCGATGCATTGCGTTCTATAAAAAAGATGGGAGCATACGAATACAGATGGGGGGTCATGGTCACAGTACATTAAGTTAGGCAAGTTAAAAAAGAAACGGAACCAGAAGACGGCAAATAGTGGATATCCAAACAGTGAAACTGGTATGCATATGTCGATAACACAGATCGGACGTGAGAGTCAACCAAGCACTAAAACGCGTGGCAGAAAGAAAAGAGAACGAGTCGACAAACCTCGTGCCTTATCCCGTCAGTCCAATAACAGGGATCCCGAAGATCATGACTCGGGTAGGTCAAAGTAGGCCCTAAACATGGACTCCGTATGGAGGTGGGTGTTGGAGATGACGCGATGGACGTGCATGAATAAACGCGGATATCGCTTGGTGAAGTAGTTCAAAAAGCCTTCGGGCATCGGACCCAGCGTCCGTTTCACGTGGTCAGGGAGGTCTTGGTAGTGATGTTTCTGCAGTCGCATGAGCATCATCCCTAAATTGACACGCGAATCGTAAGGCAAATCACCTTGTTCCTCAATGCCCTCAGCAGATCTTGCACGCTCTTTCCGTCATACTTGCGGAACTTGCCCAAGTTTTCGATGAACACCTTGTCCAGTCTAGAATGCCAGTCGTTTCCGACGATGTCGAATGCACCCGTTTCGAGCACAACAAGACTGTGCTCTCGAGGATCCCGACACATGATCTCGAAACGATCAGACGTGTCTTGAAGGAAATTCAGTCGGCGCGCCGGATCCCAGAAAAAGGGATGTACGAGGCAGGACGTAGTATCGGGCCTGTGTGAGGGTCAGATACGCAACGGAAAGACAGACGTTCGACTTACCGACGGGATGCCTCCGGATCAATCATCTTTTCTATCAGGTCGACAGCTTCAGAGCCTTCCTCTCCAAAGTTTTCCAGACCACCCAAGGTCTTTACGTTTTTGATAATGTTGACCTCCCGTTCGAATTTGCCCCCAAAAGGATGTGTGCCGTTCGTGAGGACATAGTAAAATAGGCACCCCAATGCGAAAAGATCGACAGCTTTCGTCAGACGCGTCGTTGGTCTGGGCGTGGACGGGCCTCCGTTGACGACGGTACCCGTGCTATCCATAGATGACTGTGAACCGTCATCGCCAAGTGAATCGTCAAGTTTCACATCGCCACGTAGAATCTCGGGGGCTCTCCAGCCTACCGTCCCAGCAGCATGCGCACCCTGCGCGGTCGGCAAAAAGCTCGTCTGATCCACTTCAAGTTTTTTACAAAGCCCAAAATCGGAAATCAACATCCTCCTCCCGCCGTCTTTTCCGGTAGCACCGTTTTTCGGAGCCGAGATGAGAATGTTTTGGGGCTTGATGTCACGATGTATGATTTTGAGAGAGTGGAGATGGCGCAATCCTGACGTGACTTGTCGGAGTGCTCGTTTGGGATCAAAGGTTGCGACGACTTCCTGGTGTTGATCTGGGGACTCGATCACGTCCGCGAGCGAGGCTGGACATAGTTCGAGAGCAATGTAGAGGAAGTTTCCCTGAGACTCTTGGTAATAGTACCGAATGACGTTGGGGTGGTCGTCTGATTCTTGCAAGATGCTAACCTCGCGGACGGCAAGCGTGACGAAATCTTGAAGGAGCCGTTTGACGGCCACGGCACGCCCTTGGAGAGAACCTTGGTACACCACCGTTCCGTGCGAGCCGAATCCTGAAGAACACCCATCAACCAGTTGCTCAGACCTGTCAGAGAGGGGGATCGAGCTCACCGAGAACCGTGTCGGATACAGTGAGCGAAGGCACAACAGGCTGGGGAGTCGACTGAATAATCAACGTTGCCGAACTAGGACGCTTTGCATTTTCCTCAGCCGAGCTCCCCGCACCACCCTCACCGTCCCTCTCCTCTGGAGCGTCGTCAGCGGCAACCACAACCTTGGGATTGTTTCCCTTTCCCTTCTTTCCTCTCCCCCCTCTTCTGTGAACCTTCTTCTTTGTCGGTGTGGTGTCGCCAACATCCGCTTCTCGTCCGCTCTCCTCGACGTCGTTGATGATACGCACCCTAGGTGAATCTGGAATCTTTTTCGAGAATGTGGGCGAATCTATCAGCCGAGCCTCAGAATCGGAGGAAACAGGTATAGGGGTGGAAGGAGATGTTCCGACGTGCGACGGTGTCGATGATCGAGGGGTTGGCGCTTCAGGGCCCTCTTCGTTGAGTATCGACGGAGGTGTTGGTGACGACTCTGTCTCGCGAGTAGAAAAGGAGTGGATTGAAGAACTCTGAATCTCGGGTGCAACGCCAGACATCCATGGGTATAGTTTGTCTTTGAATATCCAGGCTGAACCAAATATTAACGCCAGAAGGCCGGTACCAAGGGTGGCGGACAATTTGAAACTTTCCGTTATGAGGGACATCCACGCAGGTGTTGCCGTAGACAAATAATCAGTGGTATCCGGGATATTTGGAAGGGAATCTACGGAGCCAATGACAGTGTTGTGAGCCGAGTCAATCTCAGGTGGCAGTTCGACGGAGGGGACTCCGGGAAGCTGTCTGGAATTGAGAGAGGAAGCATCCAAGGGACGTTTTCCAGTGAGACATCGTGTGTCAAAGGGCGATCGAGCACAAAGTTCTCTGAGCTTGCGACGCTTTGTGATGGTATCGAGCCTGTCTGGGAGATCTACACGGGGAATTGCAGAAGGTGGTGGGTCGATTGCACGGGAATTGATGCTGTACTCGGTATCCCCAAAAGCGATCAAGGGAAAATGGTCGTTACTCATGACAAAGAGTGAACCAGTGTCCTCCACGAGACCGACATAGGCCGTATCTGGATCATAGATTGAGGCTACAGAGGACTTGTCAAAGCCTTGGAGAACATCTGAAATCGGGGGACGGGGCTGCATGAGCACAAAAGGCTCCGGGCGTCTGGAACTTGATAGAACATCAAAGACTGCCACGCTGCGTCAATCATGGGATCATGCGAAACATGTCAGAAAATAGGCTTTGATGGATAAGAAACAGATCGCTCACATTGGACTTTCAAACGTCAGAGCCCACAATATCTGAGGTTCACGACCGTTGAATGGGTCTACTGAATCAGAGTCTCGTGCCCTGAAGGACATGATTTGACCGTTGGGCAGGGATTCGATGTAGACATTGTCTGGAGTACGACGGTATGCAGTTTGGACGGCATTGTCCTGCATGTTGGGACCATAAGAAGAAAAGGAGAGGTTGTGGATTGGGATCCTACGTCCGGAAGGAGAGCGAGTGTAGATGGCGACGTGATAATCTTTTCGACTGTGTTCTGAAAATGAGGAACTTGGTACATTGGAAGGACTCACCTGTACGGCCGACGAAGACTTCTGTTGGGACGAGGTCCTGTTTGTCTGAGAAATAGTCCTCGAGTTCGTCCAAGTCTACCTCGTCCTTCTGAGCGAGGTCTTCGAAAGGGTTCCAAGGACATTCGGTGTTGAGTGTCTTGACCTTTCCTGTTTCGAGTTGTATGGAGAGCAGGGATGTCTCTTTCTTGCCTACGAACACGCGTTCGTCGTCTTCTCTGTCGAATTTGAAAGGGGAGAGTTCGACGAGCTGGGACATGGAGAGGGAGAGAGGTTGGAGAGGGCTGGTTGGAGTTGACATGACGTATATGTCGCCTGTCTGAGGCTCGATGATGTAGAGCTCCTGGTGATTGTCGTCGTCGTCGGTGAGGTCGTAGTCGATGGTGGCGTGTTTTGTGCGGACGAGAGGGGCGAGGCTGGCAGGGAGATCGCTGGCTGCGCCGGACATGGACCAGAGGCGCTGTCCGGAGGTGCGGTTGACGGCGTGGAAGGAGCCATCCACTGAAGCGACGAGGACGACGTCGAGGAGTTTTATGTCGTCGGTGCGATGCTGTACGCGACTGCTGCGGGGGCCATCGGGGGCGGTGGAGAGTACGTCGTGGTAGACGGCGACGACGAGGGGGAGGAGGAGAACTAGAGAAGTGTAGAAAAGTGAAAGCATCGGTCCATCGAGTTGGTAGTAAATTACAAGTTTGTTCGGCAACGTCCATGATGGACATCCAACTCGGCTCGCAACCGTTCGATCTCGCGTTCCATCCAAATAAATTCGTTCTCTACGCTGCACTCCTCGACGGAAACGTAAAGGCGTTCAGCTACGACGAGCAGGGCCAACACCAACCCGCATTCTCGCTCAGACTCTCAAAACGCTCATGTCGCTGTCTCGCTACCGACCACGACGGCGCACGTCTGTTTGTCGCAGGAAAGGCAAAGTCCATCTTGTACGTTCGCACACCTTTGTTTGCACTTGCCAACCCCAGACATACATAGCACCATCGATACGTCCACCGCCGCAGTGGTTGACACACACAAGGATGCCCACGAGTAAGCACATCACCCCCGCCCCCTCCCGGCCGTCCCTTGACGGGGAGTAGCTCCCCTGTGAATCGCATGAAGCATCTCTTCCCTCACATGTTCTGCACCGGCGACGACGACGGTGTGATCAAGGTCTGTCTCCTTCAACTCGACCGCACACACCACCCACACACACACCTCTTTAGCTTTGGGACCCGAGAACCCCACAGGAGATACGGCGCTATACCCATCACTTTGATTTTATATCCGATTTCTTGTGGCTCGAGGACAAAAAACAGCTTGTGTCCACAAGGTACTTGCTATCCCCATTCCAACTGTCCTTCTATCATTTACCCCGTTCTTACAACACGAAGCGCAGACGGCACCCTGTCTGTGATTGATGTGCGTGCAAACAAACCGGAGCCTCTTGCCCGCTCCGAGGATCAGGAAGATGAGTTATTGTCCGTCGTCACTATAAAAAAGTGAGCAACTCCCCCTTGCCTTGACTCCGATTCTGAATTCTGCCCGTAGCGGTTCAAAGATCGTTGTCGGCACTCAGTTGGGAATCCTCTCGATTTTCAATCGCACTCAAGGATGGGGTGATTGTGTCGATAGAATTCCAGGGTACGTCAAGATTCTGACAAATATTTCTGACGGCATCTCATCATGACCTATATAGCCACCCCCAATCTATTGATGCACTCTGTGCCCTACCGTCCTCATATCCCTCTTCTCACTCTACCCTTCTTACAGGATCATCAGACGGGCTTCTACGTGCTGTGCAACTATTTCCGACCAAGCTCCTGGGTGTCGTTGCCGATCACGGATCATTCCCTATCGAGAGGATCGTAATCGACCAGAATGGGGAGGGAAGATGGCTTGGCAGTGCAGGACACGAAGATACGCTCAAGATGACAGATCTCAAAGTTGTTTTTGAGGACGAGGATGGCAGTGGTGATAGCGACCAGGAATTCGATGTGTCTCCGTCCGCCGACGAAGAAACCCATTCAGATAAGGATGACGTTGACGAAGAAGATCAAACACTCCCCAAAATCACTCCCAAGGTGCTGGAAGCCGACCCACAGGATTCCGATTCGGATGCTCCCAAGGAGAAGAAAAGAAAGAAAAAAGGGGAAAGTGATTCATTGGCAGGAAAGACGAAAAAGGGGAGAAATCAAATTGACGCCGAATCATCCTTTTTCTCTGGCCTATAGGGACGTAACACATGTGCGCTAGCCATACAAACCATGCTTTCACTATGTTTGCACATCGCATGAATGTGGGGACATCAACGGGCCGCTCGTTATCACTGTTGAAGACTACAGAACCCTCGCTCCTCAATACACATAGCCATCGCCAACGCCAGCGGGGACCTCATTGTGGGGAGGACGATCACCGCATTAATAGCGATTCCCGAAATTTGCGGGAAAAAAGGGTACAAAGTAGATGGGATTGATTTACAGCGATCTATCTGTTTCTGGTGCCCCACCACCCTGACCCAACGGTTAGCCACAATGGTCATAGTGTCGGATTTGACCGAACGGCCAGTGCAGCGTTCGGGTAGACGGACGCTCACCTTGCTTTTTCTGCCTCCTTACTACCGACGATTGAGGTACGTGGAGCGTCTTCGTTCTCCGAGGATCAGGACTTGAAGAATGACTGGGTATCGTCAGACCGATAGGACAAACTCGCTTATACCTTCTTCAGGGAAAAACCTTGGTTACTGGGGGAGGGGCAGGGAGGAAAGATTTTTCGATCTTGTTCCTTCCGATCATCCCACCGTGGATGCGAGGACGCCAACCGTGTATTAATGCGCCTTTGCGCGATTCCGTCATCGAGTGCCTTTAATCAGCCGAGAGATAGAGGAGGAAATCTTGGTCTTGAGATAGGGACGAGGGCCTTTTGTCCGGAGCGGTTGGTCGCACCGGGATCTTGAAGGCTTTCCCATCCAAAGGGTCGCGGCAGAGCCCAAACGGCGAACGGCGAACGAGAACAGGTAAACAGCTTGCAGATAGACACGCCAGTTCAATGGCAGATAGACCTGAGGAGTCAATAACGGATGCTGATAACGTGAACAGGCTATCGTCGATAGTCGATCAGCGCTAGCACTAGTGCGGTAAGCCCAGAGCCTCGTGCCACTTGGAAAGAAAAAAAATTCAGGACCAGGCACAACCTACGAAGCGTAAAATGGAGAGAGCACATTGACCGTAACGGCGGCTAGACTCATCAGAACCATCTGATGCGCCCACGCAGAGAACGCAGGAACGGGGAGTCGCCTAGGGCAGGCTGTTAGCTCTATGATGGATATCGTCCCAAGATGCACATATTCCTTCGCCTTGCACGTAATACGAGGCACGCAATTGGACCACTGCGACCAGAGGCAGTGCACTGCCAGTGCGTACTCGGAGCAGACATGCATTTCCGAGGCTTCGGCAGGAACCACGGGAGCGGCGGGCACTGTGTGAGAGGTGCTGCAAGGGGCGGCCTGGGATGTCAATTCTCTTTACTTTCCACGCTGAGGTGCCCCTGTCAACAGGATACGGTTGAGGGAGCTTTCGCATCATCGCGACGAAGATCAAATCCGAAATGAATCTCGTAGACCCCGGTCACAGCTAACGCCCCCACCCTCTCTGTTCATTTTTTTTTTCTAGGCGGCCGAGCTGGTGATATGATGAGGACGGAGATCTCCTTGTCCTAGTACTACAGATTCTACAACTTCCACCCAATTTGACACAATATTCATGCATTATGAGAGTTATGCATTATCAGCGTGCGGCGGCATTTTGGCTGGGAGGGTGCAAGGGCCCCGGGGCTAGTATGCATTATTGGTAGGTTGTACTGTAACTCCAACTTGTGGCTGTACACCAAGGTTCGGATCATACTACCGTGTTTTGCACAACTTTGTAGTAGCTTGATCAACTTACACTCTCCATCATGCTTTCGCGAAATTCCCTCGTAGCTCTCCGCTGTGCACATGGCGTTAGCGGGCGTAGCACCAGGAGGTTTCTGTCGGAAAGAGCCTCTGCTATTCTGGGCGCCCTGGACATACCATTCACGACCGAGGTTCCGGGTGTGTATGATGGAAGTTGGGGAGGCACTGGTGAGATTATAGAGAGCATCTGTCCAACCACCGGTGAGGTCTTGGCACGTGTCCAGTCGGTACGTCATCCTCCCACTGTCGACTTCATCGGGCTAATGACAGAATAGGCCTCACCGCGCGAGCTGCACGAAGCTTTGAACAAGTCCGAACAGGCATATCTCTTCCTCAGGAAATTACCTGCTCCACGACGCGGAGATATCCTGAGACAGCTCCGAGATGCACTCGCCGCAAAGGTGAGACACGTCGACCCATACAGAGTAACGCGTCCCGTTGTTTACCGTTCTCTTAGCGAGATGAACTCGGTGCATTGGTATCCCTCGAGATGGGCAAGATCAAGACAGAAGGCATCGGCGAAGTTCAAGAATTCGTAGATATCGTACGCCAGATCATGTCTGTCGTCTCCCCACACTTGACTGACCCGTTCAATTCCACAGTGCGATTATGCTGTCGGCTTGTCGAGAATGATGAATGGCAGGGTCGTGGCATCAGAACGACCTGGTCACACCATTCTAGAGGGTCAGCCTAGTCTCGATATCCTTCCCCTGGTTCCTGTTAACACTCTATTACAGTTCCAAATCCTCTGGGCGTAGTTGGTGTCTTATCAGCGTTCAACTTTCCTGTCGCAGTCTACGGGTGGTCAGTTCTTGGAATCTTATCTTTGCCCCTTTGAATATACAGCCAAATCTTATCACTGTGCCACTCCCAGGAACTTTGCTCTGTCTTTTGCAGCTGGAAACGCGAATGTTTGGAAGCCATCACCTACCACACCCCTATGTGCCATCGCCGTGACAAAGATAATCGCCGATGTGTTGGAACGCAATGGGATCCCAGGTGCGGTGTCGACTCTGGTTATAGGCGGCAGCGACGTCGGCGAAGCTGTCGTGAACAGTGCGGACATCCCATTAGGTTAGGTGCCCATGACCCCCATCTTTTAATTTCTGACCACACATCATTCTAGTGTCATTCACCGGCAGCGAAGCTGTTGGTCGCTTGGTCGGCAAGGCTGTTCAGTCTCGGTTTGGTAAAACGATACTGGAGTTGGGAGGAAACAACGGTACGAACGTTCGGGTTCATCATGACTAACCTAAATATCTTACTTTCTCCTTTTGGCTTTCAATCGCCATATAGCCTCAATCATCATGCCAGATGCTGATTTATCAATGGCTGTGCCTGCTGTCTTTTTTGGTGCAGTCGGCACTGCCGGACAGCGGTGCACATCGACAAGGAGACTGTATCTTCATCGTGATATCGCCCCACGTTTCCTCGATGCACTCCAGAAGCTCTATGCATCCGTGAGGGTTGGGGATCCCCTCGTCGGATCTACGCTGCTTGGCCCCTTGCACACTAGTGCCGCTGTCGGAGTTTATTCCACCGCTGTTGAACGGCTCCAGCAGAAGGGCGCTGAGATACTGACAGGTGGAAGGCGATATGATCAGGACGCTCTTCGCCAGGGGAACTTTGTACAGCCTACAATTGCAATTCCCCAATCTGTGGACCCGACAGACGCCATTTGGAGTACCGAAACCTTTGCACCCATATTGAATGTCGGTGTCTTCGATGAATTGGAACAGGCAATTACTTGGAACAACGCTGTTCCTCAAGGGCTATCCAGTAGCCTATGGACGCGGGATGTGCGTAACGTTGGTAAATGGATTGGACCAGAAGGTTCCGACACTGGCATAGTTAACGTTTGTTTCCCGGTTTAATTGCCTGAGGTCTGGGCTTTCTGACGCCCGTACTCAGGTCAACGTTGGTACTAGTGGTGCCGAGATTGGCGCTGCATTCGGAGGCAACAAGGTTCGTAGTTTTCGTTGTGAATAATGAATGCACTGCTCACCCTCTCCTGGCGCTTGTTCCTTGCAGAGCACTGGTTGGTAAGTTGCATAGCGCGGTCTGTCGTGCGCTGGCGTTCACAGCTCTTCCAGGGGTCGCGAGTCTGGTGGTGATGCATGGAAGCAATATGTACGCTGGAGTGCATGCACAGTCAACTTTTCGGATGCTGCCCCACTGGCACAAGGCGTTGACTTTTCGACATGATGGAACGCCGACGAGCATTGCCGTCGTGGACGCCACGGAAGAGCTGTACAAAGCAAGGCGCACGTCGGAGATGATGCTACACCCGTCAATGAGCTTAACTTGGCTCACATCACGACGACCGGAGTATGAGTTGATGGACTTGGAACCATGTTGTCGTGTACGGAAACATAATCAATTCGGCGGGTTGCGATTACGAATACGGCAAGGCAAGGTAGAACTTTTGGACCGTGAGCGATCAGTTCCGTAAGTGATATATGAACGTGGGATCTGCGGGAAGAATAAGTGACCATTTTCAGCGTTACACCGACAATCCAGGATCTAGACCAGGTATATTGCAACGGTTCCCCCTAGTGCCTGTCAAACAGGGTGTCAGAAGACACAAGGATAGATCCAAAGGGGGGCCATGAGTATGTTGACATGCCATCCGGCTTGCCATGGGGGGTCCTGATGCCTCGTTAAATTCGGAGGCTGTGCCTCCCGTGAATGCGGCATCGCTAAGGTAAGTGCAGTCAAACGAATCATGCACCTTGTACAATGCCGGTTATAAGAACGTTGGGCGATTATCTTACAAGAGTTTTAACTCCACCCCTGCCCGTTTAAATTATCCTCCTTGACATCTCCACAATTCTGTAATCCCTTGGAGGCTCATAGCTGTACCCTCAGTTACCTGTGCCTCGTTTGCGTCTGCAAAGTGTCGAATACTACGACAAGTCCAGATCCACCACCGCCGATGCAAACTCCTGACGACCTTCCATGGCCCGAACTGGGCAACGTCTCGAGGGGTGCCACCCGTGGTAATCAAGGTCAGAAGGGTGCGCTAGGGCCTCCTGACCAGGACGGGCGTTGTGTGCTGCAGCTGCGAGTCCAGCCAGGCGTGCTCTCCGTCAAGCTGAATCGCCGCTCAAGTGAATGGTACCGCACGCTCGACAACGAGGTAAATCGTGCTCTCAAACTCACCAAGACATACTGGAGAAAGGCACGGAGACGCCAGGACTAGTCAGTAACGATTCCCCTTTGTTCGTGCGGTTCTCTCATCTAAACATACGTATCGCACCCCCTTCCCCCTTTGATCTACAGTGATGCTCGTGCCGACCAGGACCATATGGAGCTGCATGAATGGCTACAGCAGCTCAAAGATAAAACCATGTCTCATCTAGAGGTACTCATGCAAAAAGGCGACATCCAGGGGCCCCCGTACGTGATGCCCGATGATATTGAATTGACGTTTCTACGAAAATTTATCGAGAGACATAATGCGGGCATCCCTCATAATCCTCGTCTTCGCCACCTCGGACCAAACGCACAGCATCAGCATCCACACCTGGAGGAGTCTATGGAAGTATCCACACCGGAATTATCCGACCCAGGATACCCCCCTGGTTTAGTCGACCAGATGGCACGCCTGCAGCCAGGTAAGCGAAAGCTTGCCCCTGCGGCTATCTGGAATCTGGTGAATACGAAAGGGAATTAATCACCGTCTAGAGAGCACCTCGAGCGTATCGAGTCCCAACTATGCACACTCGCCTGGGACGTCACACCGTCCTCATCTCCTTAGACCCCCGTCGTCGCCCTCGACAGCGACGTACGAACAGCTGGTACAAGAGGCTCAAGCATCAGGTCAGGGGACTATTGACACGTCGCACGGCATCCGAGGTTTGACAGTACTGCAAGGCCAATTCCTGCAGGATGCCAGAGTCACGCTGTCGAGAGCGCAGACGCAGACGCAAGACGCGTTCCAGCGGTATACGGCATGTCTGGAAGCGGAAGCTCGTGCGAGGCGAGAAGTGGTGCTTGCCGAGCAACATCGTGATGAATTGAGTAAGTGGGACCATGGCGCAAGGGCGGGAGAATGGATCGCTAAATGGTTTAATCAAGTGACTGCACTGCTCTCACGGACGCAGACCACGGTCGGTACGTAACACTACCACCCCTCTTTTTTAGTCGTTCTCACCAAAAGTCTTGACAAAGAATATGGCCGCCATACGTCTTTGCCTCAAGAGGACGTCGGGAATTCCCAACATCCGCCGCACGGCGGGCAACACAGTCAGCAAGACGTAAGATTAGGCAATCATGGAGCGAGATGGGGCGGTTAACAAGTGTATCTTGGCAGTATTCGTCGCACCATCTTACGGAACGGAGACATTCGGGGGACATGATGGCCCACAACAGCCCTAGGTCACTAGACTGGCGGCAAGCGGACGTGTCGAGTTCGTACGGAGGAGGGTTAGATGTGATTCCTCAGTCGGAGGTAGGAAAATTTATGTGCAGGTCTCGTTGGGACCTAAATTCACTGAGTAGATTCGATCATCAAGCGACACCTTCGAGTCCCAGCGCAAGCACTCGCGGAGCTGGGAGCAGGGTGGGCAGGTTGACATTCAAAGTACGTCTGCGTGCTGTGATGCGGCTCAAGAGGGATATAGTACTGACTGTTCGAGTTACTCTGTTAGTTATGCAGGAAGTCACAGGTCTACCGCCACGAAAACGTACTCATCATATGGTCGATCCAACGGGTCACAGCTCCTCACTGATGTCGCAGACGATGGCACTGCCTCTATAGTATTTTTCTTTTTTTTTTTTCGGTAATCAATATTATACCCGCGGAGGCACTGAACGCATTGTTACGGGAGATGTTGGCAGTGTCTAATTTCATATGCGCGGTCGCCTTTGGTAGTAGTGCACAGCCACGGACCACCCACGGTAGTAATAGTTTTTGATCGCATCCATCGTGCTTTGCTTTGCTTTACTTTGCATTGACGCTGTCACCCCGTATCAGGAGTCAGGACGCTGATGGACCTTTGGTGCACATCGAGAGGTCCATCGCAAGCTTGTGTGAAAAGTGACGTGAAGTGCATTAGGTCCGACTGCGCAATGCCTCGCCGGGCTGACGGGCTCAGAGGTTCCTTTACCAGCCTGGGAGGAAAAAAAAAAGCTCGAATTCGCGGAGTGACATATCTTCCTTGGCGGCTTGAAGGCGAGAGAACGTTTGATTGTCCCCGTGTGATTTCCGTTCATGTTCCCACTCGTTGTCGACCCGATCCGCGCCTAATACAATGTCCCTAACTACTGCATGCCATGATGTTACATACATCCGGCGCTCCGAAAAAAGAGGAAAAAAAAGAAATGTAGGTTGAACTTCAAGCACGCCAATGCGGCCTCCACCTCCACTCCGAGTCGTACTAGCCGAGGGCGGCCCCACGCGAGCCTAAGCCTAAGTCACTGCGCCGCTTTGACCTGTCTCGTGCACCCGCCCACTGCCGGGACCTTTCAAGTCGAGCCACCGTCGTTTGGCACTAGCCTGGACCTTCAACTCCACCGCGACGTTCGCGTTCATTCAACGTTCCTGGACAATAAAGTGCTTTGATTACGACCGGTGGTGGTCGCGATAATCGCGTGCCGGCGCAGGCCCGCACACGTGGAGTCCACATCTCATCTTTTACTTAAAAGCCGTCTGTTTCGTTTGCCAGAAATGCATTGTCCCTTTCACTCCCGAATAGACCCGTCTTTCGAGAGCCCTCGAATTCCTCTCGTAGTATTTTCTTGAATCTCTCACCTCTACAACTTGAACACGCGTCTCGAGCGCGATGACTGCAGCCACCTCCCTTCATCCCAAACACCGCAGTGAGTACGCTTGCCTAACCGAGTGAATGAATTTGAGAACTGACTTGCCGCGAACTTAGCCAAGCTGTGTCGTAACTTTGTTGGCAGCGGATACTGTCCTTTTGGCAAGAAGTGCAACTTCGTACATCCCGACACCGCACCGGGGATCTTACCTTATTCCTTGCTTTCACAACAACTTGTCGACTGGAATGTCTATTTGCCACAACTGCTCGCTCTCTCTGCTCAGCAGGCGTCTTTGAAGAACATGCCACCGTGTTCAACGGCGCGGCCGCCCCAGGGTCCACAACTCATTGACCAGGACCCATCGCCGCCCAATTCTCTCCTTCTCTCCGAGTCTGATGCCAGCTCCTCAGACCACATCCCACAAAAAAGGCGATCTGACAGACGAAAGAAATTACCGTGTAGACATTTCCTTCGGTTAAAGGGTTGGTGCCCCGCAGGGACCAAATGTAAATTGTAAGTACCCGTCTTTGCATCCTCTGTGTGGGTTTTGATCTTACTTCTACCTCATTAGTCACCATGACGTGGCCGGCTTACCTTCTGCGGTACTCCAAAAAGCGGAACATTCATCCCCATCTGAAATTAGTGCGCAAGGGCGGACCATCAGCAGTGGCGTTTTGATGAGTGGGCAGGCATCATCTCCGCCGTTTGTTCCTCACGACTTTCCGGAACCCCCTCCGTGCGCCGAAGCTCGGCCGCCGCCATCATGTTCGCCCCCTTGTTACCCCTACTCGATTTCCGCCATTCGCAACGGTATTCCGGACCGACGAGCGTATTGGTCTGATTCAACTTGGCAAGGATATCGATGTCCCCCATATCACGCCACTGTTCCCGCAACGACCACCGTGCCAGTTCCCCCGAGAGCGGCGCAAACCTCACTCGTGCAGCACAGCGTTTATCCGCCACCCCAAGCCCAAGCAAGAACTGCATCTCAGAGTGAAACGCAAAATAGCCTTCCGGCTGGATCGTATGAAGTAAACGGAACGACCTACTTTGCATCGACCATACCTTCGGTGCCGGCGCCGCCTCCTCCGGTGACATATTCCGTCCCCGCCCAGCCAGCTCTGTACAATCACCCCGTGCCTCCCCCATACCAGTACTATGCACCCCCTGTTTTACCTGCAGGTTACTACGGCATC
>JBBPOJ010001177.1:0-15875 GCA_038091395.1 Leccinum rimulosum | reverse complement strand
CAACACCTGGTCGTCCGTGTCATCCGCGTACACGCGCACGACGACGGTCTGAGGCGGCGCGACCAGGCCGTAGTGCATGTCGAAGTCAGAGTCGAGGTGGCTCGCGAGGAGGCCTTGGAGCAGCTCTGCGTCCATTTCTACATCCACGTCCACGAGGTTGTCGATCGTGGACGCGCTCTGCGCTGCCTGACTGAATCGAAATTGAGGTGCGAGCCTATATGCGGGTGAACACGACTTACAGCGTCACGATCTCTTCGTTGTCGTCCAACACGATGACCTCCTTGGGCTGATGACTCGGCGCAGCAGACGACGGGCCACCCCCACGGATCCTCCGTCGGTTCGCTCTCCTCGCCGCTCGCTCCTTGTCCTTCTTCTGCAGCGCCTCACTCACTCCCCCCGCAGAACTAGCGCTACCACCACCAGCTGCAGCTTTGGGGGCAGACTTCTCGGTTGGGCTGACGTCCCGCTCTTGCCGTTCTTCTGGCTCGCGACTCTGCCCTTCCACTACAGGTAACAACGAAGCTTGGACTCCATCATCTTTTTCCCCCGTTCGCCTTTCGGCGCGTCGACGTTCATCTTGGACAGGAACTCGCTGACGAGAGTAGACGATTGCGGAGACGACGTCATGACCAAAACCGTATTCTAACCGCGACCGTCTGGAAACGTTTCAGCAACGTCAAGCATATGGGCAAAGAAGGCTCACACGATGACAGCGACTCTTGTCTCATGATTTCTTCTTCAATCTCGTGCAGTACGTCTGCAAGCAGATCCCACTTCGGCAGTTCCTCGAATACGGGTTCCATGCCATCTGGGAGCCAGGGCTTGGAAGCTTCCGCGGGGGGTTTCACGCGCCCGTCGATCTCATCCATCACATCCCACGCGTCCTCGTCGTCCTCGAGATCAATAACTGCTGCTGGTCGATCAGCATTGGTCCGTGAGAGAGTGTAACAGCGTCGTTTCGCGGTCTGGAATATGATGTTGGCTGCATCGGTGAGCATCCATGGAGATTGATTTTGGCGGGCAGAGCCCGTCACGGTGGTCGTATTGGAGGCTACTAGGGTCTCTAGGCACGCGTGGAACGCGAGAGTGTCGTAGGACAGCAGGTAGCTGCATTGATAAAAGTGAATGACTGGTGGAATCGTGGCACGTCATCACGCACGTTAAAAGCCGTCTTAGAGTTGCAAGATCGCCGACCAATTGCGTTGTCCGCGGTCCCTCCTTGTGCCACACCGGATCAAGCTGTCTCCGCACTACGGCGTCAAACGACTTGAAGTAAGCGCTTTCGACATTGAGGTCATCGAGGTCGAGCTTTTGCAGGAATAAGCACTCAGGGAATGTGAGCATCATGCGACCCCGTACCGTGGTATTCGAGCGTTTCAACTCGGAGAGTGTTACAGTTATACACTGTACTATCGCGTGATGAATGGCTGACATGTTTTCGGTCATATGTTGATACAATTCGACGACGTCGGCTTTGCGATTTTCGAGCGTATCTTTGACGGACTGATGGAATCTTACAGTACGAAATAAGAAGGCGAGTCTCCTCTGGTCGGGGTGACTGACCGGGGATAAATGTGAACGGTCCTCAGGTGTAGTTCCTTCATGATGTTTTTCAAGGGTGACATTCCGCTGGTAATGAATTCAGGCTGGTCAGAGAACGCCTTGAGGAAGCCAATATTGTTCTTCTCGCGATACAACCGGACTATGAAAGCTTCCAAGGCAAGCGCCGTCACTCTGCAAAGTCCTTTCACGGTTACTGTACTTGAAGTGGACGTTAACCCACCTTTCTGCGTGTAAGACGATGATGCCGGTGATGAGTTCGGTGGGCATGTCAGACTGCAACATGTCGACGACCAGTATCCGGGATGTCACTGAAATGAGACCACCCTTCTTGTATAGATCCTGTCTTGACGGATGTGAACACCGTCCACCTTTGAAGGGTCGGCGACTTACCTGTCTCGTTTACCCATCTCATAGCCCACTATACGCAAACCGGGCTTTCGACAGCCCATGATGCCGAGCTCCTCGCCGATAGCGAGCTCTTCCTCCGGCGCGGCGTTCACGAGGAGAACCAAGCTCTGTGGAGAGTCGTAAATCTTCATGAGCGTGCATACTATTCTTCGTAGCCCGAGACCGCGAGCGAGGATGAGAAGGTCGTTCGTGGATGGGTCGTGTATTTCTTGCAGTATTTCCTTGTGGAACGCGAGCAGTGGTGATGCCATCAAGTTAAAGTACTAGTACGATTACCATAAAAAGTAAATCAGACTATTCGGTTCGCTGTAACAAAATCACAGTCATATTCGCCTCAAACTCGCGTCCGTCCTTTTCTCTCGACGACCACCTTCAAGAACGAAAAAAATGTCTACAAGCAACTACGACATTCTCATCGTTGGTGCTGGCATCGCCGGCTCAGCACTCGCCCATGCTCTCTCCACAGTCACCTCGAAACTGCGCGGTTCACCTATCCGTGTCGCCCTCCTGGAGCGTTCTCTGTCAGAACCGGACCGTATCGTCGGAGAGCTGATGCAGCCTTCCGGCGTCGCCTCTCTGCAGAAAATTGGGCTCGAAGGCGCCCTAGAGGGCATCGATGCTATCACGGAGTACGGGTATTGCGTCGTGCACTCAGGTCTTTCTGTCGAAATTCCTTATCCGGACAAGCGAACAGGCCGCAGCTTTCATCACGGACGGTTCATCATGCGGTTGAGAGAGTACGCCAAGCGTGCACCGGGCGTGGACGTCATCGAGGCTACGGTGAACGAGCTCATCGAATGCGAACACACCAAACGCGTGCTCGGTGTCCGTGCTACTCGTACATCTGGTGCCAAGGAGAAGGAACCATTTTATGCAGACTTGGTCGTCATCGCGGACGGGTGCTTCTCCAATTTCAGAACCACAGTCATGGGCAAGTCCGCTCGTCAGACGTCAACGCAAAGCCACTTTGTAGGCGCCGTTCTCAAGAATGCACAACTACCCATTCCTCAACATGGCACTGTTGCTCTCGTTAAAGGACAAGGACCGGTCCTTATGTACCAGATATCAGAACACGATACACGCATCCTCATTGACGTAAAAAATCCGCTTCCCTCAGACCTCAAGGTACCCAATCATATTCATATTGTTGCACCACACCTTCCGCTGACACGCGTCTTAGGGACACATCTTGAAAAATGTCGTTCCTCAGCTCCCTACGTCATTACACGTTCCTATCCAGGAGGCGCTGGATAGAGATCGCCTTCGTCGCATGCCAAATTCGTTCCTGCCAGCCGTGCGGCAAGGCGGGAATACCACCAAGGAGGGCGTCTTCCTCCTCGGCGACTCGTGGAATATGCGGCATCCCCTCACTGGCGGTGGTATGACCGTCGCTCTAAACGATGTTGTCCTATTGTCGCAAATGCTAAGCGAGGTCAGCAACTACGGCGACTGGAATCAAATCTCGGACATGCTTGCTCGCTGGCACTGGGCTCGCAAACCGTTGGCATCGACGGTTAATATCCTCAGCTTCGCCCTGTACGATGTCTTTGGTGGAGACAGTACGTATCCGCATGGTAGCTTTGTACGAACATCGAGATTGATCATTCCATAGATGAATACCTCGCTGTGCTTCAAAACGGCTGCTTCAAGTACTTTGAATGTGGCGGCGAATGTATCCGCGGTCCTGTATCCCTCCTCTCTGGGTGAGTCTTTTGGTCGCTGTTCCGAATTCGACCTCATTCAGCTCAACCTACCGCTGCTCGTAGCATCGCGCCCTCGCCTTCGTTGCTGCTATACCACTTTTACAAAGTGGCGTTCTACTCGATTTGGGTCTTGTTCACCCACCCTCGACCCGTTGATGGTCTAAACGGCGACGCCAAGGCTATGTATGCGGTCCCGGCTTTATGGGAGTATCCCTTGCTTTTGGTGAAGAGCCTGATAGTGGTCCGTCACCTTTATTCCCCTATTCCCTCGTGTTTGGCTCATGCACGTTTGCTGTCTTCCTAGTTTTGGAGAGCGTGTGTAGTGTTCCTGCCATTGCTATGGTCAGAGATACGGTGGTGGTGATGATGAGATGGGTAGACTGTTAGAATTCTAGCTTTTTTTTTCTTGACGGACCTACGCTTATGATCTGGACCCATGCATTAATGGACCAGGTTAGACGTTAATTTTTTGTCTTGGGTCGTGAAGAAACCACAGTGTTCGTCGCCTGAACGGTAAAGTACCTCCTTCATCACACTGCTCTTTCAATGCCTAGTTTGCGAAGCATGGCTTTTTTCGCCCGTCGGCAACTAAGCCAGGTCAAACCGTGAACGTTCTGGGCCGCCGTGAAAGTACTGCAAGCTTGACCTCGAGTACCTTGAACGCTTCTTTTGCAAACGATGAGCCTCCTGGGGTGAACACAGCACCCCATTGACATCCCAGCCAGAAGGACTGTAAGAACCAGAGGCAGTGCGCGCCAAATTTCTTCCGTGCGCTTGCCAGTAGAAGCATCGTCGACTTGGCTCTTTGAGCCGTCGTCAGCCCATTGGGGACCTTGACTCCTCGGACTCCTTTGTCGACGAGATGATGAGATCGGAATGGTGATGGTAACTTGTAAATGTACTCAGTGCAGATAACCTTCCCTTGTGGTGCCTTGAAGGGTAGTGTCGCGACGTTCATAACGCTGGGATCTTGTTTGAATCGACTGAACCACTCAATGATTTCGGTCGCGAATCATGCTGTACCCAACAGTCAGTGATTCAGGTCGCGTGTTCATGGTCTTGCACGCGACCTCATTGAATAACCAGTCGGCGTTAGAACATCGATGATGGCTGCGTCTGTGCACGAGATTCGGATCCGGGTCCGAGTCGACATTGTTTGGTATTGTGGAGGTTGTTCGTGTCTCTGAAAGACGAAGTCGGCCAGGCGAGCAGTGACTGACTCGGAGTCTCACGCCTATAACTGCGACCGAACCAACACCATCATGATCAACAGACCATTGCCACTCCTTTCAACCGCACAGCGTCGAACAATCGCATACCAAGACGGCTATTTTCGTTCACAGATCTAAATCAGATGCAGACGCCAGTTGGTTGGCACTTCAAAGTTTGGACGGCTGCTGAGTTCCATCGTAATTGGTCATGCAGTGGATGTGATCACAACAAAGTTCGAAACGCCGGATACTTCTAGCATGCGAACGGAACGCTACTAGTAAATTTCAAGTTCAACCAAGCATACACGGTACGCAGGCATTTACGAAAGTTGCCGGATCTAGATCTCGGAGAGCGGCGTTCTGGGTGGGGTGCTCTAGTGCTTATCTGATTTCTTAGTTAACTGCACGGGTTTAGAACAAATAAATGCCCATTCCAGGTTACGATATGAGTTCGTTGAACGTGATTTAAGTAACAGTGCCAGTCGTGCGCTTGGGCTTGCTGATTCGGAGTGACTGCAACATCGTCAGATCACTGTGCTCGTGAGTTTACGCACTAGTACGTATGTGTCCATTCTTCTCATAGATAAGGAGACTCTTAGTTCGGTTCTTGAAATAGGAACTGCTCCTCGCCTCATGAAGTTTGAATTATTTAAAAGGTGGGGTGTCGAGCAGCATGTCAATCACTTTTGTATTCCCACTGTGTTATACCAACATTCTCGGCATGAGCCTCGATTTGACGACCTGCGTTAATATTGTACTAGCTGTGTTGACAGCGGCAGCTCCTCAGCCCGCGAAACAGGGGACGGGTGTGGCCATTCCCATCAACAAACGCTCAAGCTTCCTGAATGCGGAAAGGACCGTCAATGTTGCATCGGTCAAGGCGTACGTCGTGTTTTTCCTTTCTCTTGCATCGACTTGAAGATGCATAATAATTAGCAAGATCCTTCGCGGTTTCGATCATTATGAACGGAACACTGAAATTCCGCATCCTTCTGCTCCGAGGGGAAAATAATGGTGCTGTTCCCATGACGGACTATCAGAACGACCTGTGGTATGGCGATGATATTTCTGTTGGCACTCCGCCGTCTACCTTCACTGGTAATATTTCCTGCGCCGTCAGTGATCACATCATGATGACTTCTTTTCGCAGTGCTATTCGATACGGGTTCAAGGTAGATGTGTTTCTATGGCTCGGTACCAGTGGCCTCGCCGGACCTTTTCTCAATACAGCGTGCGACTTGTACTTACCTTGGGTAATGAGATACATGATGGTGCGCACATATGTGCCAGATGGCAAATTTGCAGCCGGATCATTATGGTAAACTGGCAACGACTTCATCCAGATGAGTTGCCTCGAGTCGGGAAGGATGGCACGATTAGTAGCACGGTGGGCTTTCAAGGCAAAGAAAAGACTCGAAAGGTTCTACATGGCATTCCACGAATAGATGATCTAGACGGAAATTATTGATGTTTTACTCCATGAGTGTGGCACTGTTAAAAACGCCGTAGTGCGCGCAACCTGATGGGCACTCATTAAATGATTATGTACTTGAAGCTGCTAGTTTGGAGAAGATCAAGTACTACTTGTCCTTGATATTCGAGACTATGATGGTGATAGGCCGTGCAAGGATTATAATGCCAATGCCAGGTGATCAGGAGTCTGATAATGATGTGCAGCTTGAGTGGCGGGTAACGAGGCTTCTTTCTTGATCGATTATAAACTACTTGCAGACAACTTGCTTGGTGTCGCGATTGGGTCGGGACCTTTCAAGAAGGCCGGCGAGAAGTCACTGGAAACCCGACCATAAGGCGCGATATTGATATTGGGTAAAAGTACCTACATCGAAAAAGAGGACTCCAGGATGAGGCTGAACAGCTTATCCGCCTGGATTTCTTTTCTTCGCGAGGAGTTTGAGCGATTATCACAATAAGAGAATATATATGAAGCTCAGGCTGGGATCGGGTCGAGATAATTGTGTCGGACAATGCCACGAGCAAGCTCCGAGTCGGAGCAACCTGGATCAGCCTACTGTATCAGCAAAAATACACCTATTTCCACCGCCGGGCGTGGATTCCTTGGCATGCGACAATAATCATGCGTAACCTTGGTTTCTGCTCGTAGCAGTGAAAGTTGGCAACGGCTTCGCTTTTGTTGCGTTCTATGCCCGCCGAGTTCGGGAACAAAAACAATGGACTCCAGATACTTTGCTCTTTCGGGAAGGACCCCGTGATGTATATTCCTGCTGATTGGACTACGCGATTCCCGTTAAGTGCATATTAACGTTGATTGCGGCAGAATCTCAGGCTCTCAAGACTTCGAAATGAACCATTATGTATCCTATGTTGGGGTCGTTTAAAAGGTGGGGCTATCGAATCGTACGCTCATTCACTTTTTCTCGTCTTTACTCACCAGTGTGTCCTCCATGCGCTTTGCTCTAACGACCTCCATCGTCGCGCTGGCTATCTTGGCTGCAGCGGCGCCACGACCTGTGGAGAAGGGGACTGGTTTAGCGATCCCCATCACCAAACGCTCAAGTTTGGTAAATCCCGACAAGACTGTCAACTTCGAAGCGCTCAACGCCCATGTCGCGTTCGTCAAGGCGTACGTCTTCATCTTCCATGTCTTTGCATCCGCTCACTAGCAAATACGTCCCTTAGCAAGATCCTTCGTGGTCTCGAAAGTTTTGAGAGGAACACGGGAACTCCACACCCTGCAGATTTGAGAGGAAACCAGAGACGTGCTACTGGCTCTGTTCCTCTGACTGACGCCAACAACAATGTGTGGTACGGCGGCATTTCTGTCGGTACTCCGCCATCTGATTTCACTGGTGAGATTTATTGCTCTGTCAGTGAACACGTGTCCAATAATTTCTCGCAGTGGACTTCGATACGGGCTCAAGGCATGTTTCTAAGTTCAGTCCTATTACATGGACGTACTAAATCGGATCTTAGTGATCTCTTCTTACCAGGCCCTAACTGTACTACGAACTGTCAGGGCCACACCATTTACAATCCCAAGTCCTCTTCGAGTGCCAAGGACCTGGGAGAAACCTTCAAACTCGCGTATGGCCCCAGCGGTAGTGACGTCGTTTCTGTAGAGGCATATACAGATGACGTTACTGTTGGCGGACTTACGGTATGTGCGCCTTTTGTTCATCTCGTACTATGTAGCGTCTTATAGCCGAGGAAGGCGCCAAGTCAAACTCTGGGGGTTGCCACCCAGTATACGTCTAGTTTCGCACCAAACGCGTTCCCTGCAGATGGTTTAATGGGAATGGCCTTCGAAACAATCTCTGAATACGGGGCGTCACCAGTACCTCAGACTCTTGCTGTCAATGCCTTCTCTTTTAAACTCTCGAGTTCCGGGTCGGAGTTGTTCCTAGGCGGTGCGAACTCGAATTTATACACGGGCGACTTCGCGTACACCCCTGTAACGAAAAAAGTAAGCAAACTGAGACGTTCACATTGTCCACCAGTGCTGACATGGTCGGGCAGGGTTACTGGGAGGTCAACATAGATAGCATTGAGGCTAACGGACAGACGTTCTTCACTAAAGTCGATTCCATCGTTGACACCGGAACCACTCTGATTGTTGGGGACCCTTCTCAAGTTTCCCAGTTTTCCGCTGCACTTGGTGGTACAGATGCATCGAGTACTGCCGGTCCTGGGTACTTCACCTGTACGTATGCGATTCCTTCCTCTCCGCTCATTTCATGAACGTTTCACAGTCCCGTGCAATAACTTCCCGTCGGTCAGCTTCACCTTCGGGGGCACATCATTTGCCATATCCAACAATTACCTTAACCTCGGGCAATTGTTTGCCGGTTCCGATCAATGTGTGAGCGGTATTGTGGGCTTGACTACCCCTGCATGTCAGTATCAAATTTGCCTCACGCGGTCGCGACATTCTGGTGCTCACTGTTCTTCCTTTCCCCCGAAATAGCATTCTGGGTCGTTGGCGATGTATTCCTTCAAAATGTCTATACGACCTTCGACGTTGGAAATTTGCGGGTCGGATTTGCTCAGCTTGCTTAAGTGGATCCTGTCAACCCATGACTCGTCCAGAAATAGATCATATCTACAAGTATAATGTGATACCAGCACACACCGCACACAAATAAATTAACCATGGAGATGCTATGAGGAGGTTGCAACTTGCCAAGCTCGATTCGGAGGAACTTGAGGACCTGCATGTGGCAGTTTTGCTGTTCTACCTGTGTGAGAAAAACGCTGCGTTGCCTGGCAATCATCTCTTAAGATCAATGTGGTCCGAATAAGTTATCGCAATGGAAGAATAATGAGCAGGTACCCAAAGCAACGCACAATATGAATGAAACGCCCAAGCTTAGGGGGTACAGCCGCCGCATGATACCAAGCCAAAATAGCATACACTCAGCGCTAAACCTTGCCTGATTAGATATCATTGGATCAGAGTCATATGCATGAGTTGTCGCCAAGAGAAAATGATGCAACGATAGTGGGCTCATGATGGTGCCAAAAGCGATAATTCAACTCGGATGGGGAGGAGACGCCGCTGCGGCGATAGATGGCCTACTTTGCAAGCTGTATGCATGTTGGAAATGTATCCACCCGCGGCCGCCCGGAGCCATGAGTGCTCCGTCTTGAAGTCGATGGGGGATCTTCTCAACTGCATGCTTCAAGAAGGTTTGCATACGTGTACGTTGTGACTTTTTAGTTGTGCCGCGGACTTCACAACCCAAGTTGCAAAGTTACGAGCTTATCGTCCCACTACTAGTAACTTAGCACCCGTTAGCTGTGCTGGTCACTGGTGGTGCTCAATCACGAAGTTCAAGAAGTTGCCATCATGTTGCGCGGAAGGAGCTCATGCGCACCAATTTCGGGCCCTTTTCGCTTGAATTCGGCGAGAGTTGGGATACAAACTTGGAGCAGTGCGTACTCCTCGCCAGCCTCTTGCCATCGCCGAGAGAGCTGATGCCTATTGCGTTGACCATCAAGGATATCACTGGTATGTCCACCGGTGGTTCAGATGGCTGTTTCCTGGGCTCACTGCTATTTTTTAGTTGTGAGCCAGGACATATGAATATCTTCTTCGTGGCCACAAACTTCCGGGTTCAAAGTATTCAGCGAACTGGCTTCGCTCAGCGGCTCGTGTTGCGGCGATTCAGCGTGATTACAATATTCCGATTCTCACTCTTGCCTCATGTCCGAGCCATTTAAAAGGTGAGGCGTTGAATTGGACACTAATTGGCCTTCGCGTTTCCACCGCGTGAAACAGTATCCCGCCATGCGTCTCGCTTTCACTGACACGATGTACATTGTTGCAGTTGTCAATGTGTTGGTTTCAGCAGCGCCACAGCCACAGCCAGTGCAACAGAAGACGGGTACGGCGATCCCCATTTCCAAACGCTCCAGCTTGGTGAATCCCGACAAAACTGTCAACATCAAAGCACTCAATGCCCATGTTGCCTCAGTCAATGCGTATGTCGTGTTCCTTCGTTCGAGTTAATGTACTCAAACATGCAAACTAGAAAAATCCTTCATGGTCTCGAGAACTACGAGAGGAACATCGGTGTTCCACACCCTGCTGCTTTTATGGTAAAGCAGAACCTGGCCACCAGGGCTATTCCATTGGTCAACATCGGCAACGAGCTGTGGTACGGAGACATTTCTGTTGGTACACCACCTTCTACCTTTACTGGTGAGACTTCCCCCTCTTTTAGTGGGCACGCATTAATTTCTCGCAGTGGACTTTGATACGGGCTCAAGGTATGCATATTTCTGCTGTACGTATAATCCTGGTGTGCGTGCTAAACACGAACGCAGTGATCTCTTCTTACCAGGCCCCAACTGTACTGTGAACTGCGCTGGCCACACTATTTACAAACCTGGTTCCTCCGAATCTGCTCACAACGTGAATGAAACTCTCACTCTCGAGTATGGGTACAGTTCCTTCGTTCGAGCAGATGAGTATACCGATTCGGTGACTGTCGCTGGACTTACGGTATGTACGATTGTCGTTCTTGACATTCACAGATTCTGACAATCGAGCAGGCACTAAACCAGACCCTTGGCGTTGGAACACAGTACTCTACTGATTTTTCAATATATCAATTTCCTGCAGATGGTTTGTTAGGAATGGCCTTCCAGTCTATATCTGCTTTCCATGCATCGCCAGTATTTCAAACTCTCGTATCCCAGGGAACGACTAAAGAGGCTGCCTTTTGCTTCAAACTCGCGAGTTCTGGCTCCGAGTTGTATCTTGGCGGTGCGAACTTAAATCTGTACACGGGTAACTTCACGTACACCCCCGTGACCAAAGAAGTTAGTAAGCTTCCAGGTCACATTCACCACTAAAATTGACATGGTCGTTTAGGCTTATTGGGAGGTCAACATGGACAGCGTCGTGGGTAAGGGTCAGACGATCCTGAGCAACGTCAGCACCTTCATCGACACCGGCACCAGCCTCGTGATTGGCCAACCTTCCGAAGTTGCACAATTGTATGAAGTGCTTGGTGGCACTGATGCGTCGTCCACTGTCGGTCAAGGGTATTATACTTGTATGTGTGCAATTCCTTCATTCCCGCTCCTTTGTTAACATCTCGTAGTCTCGTGTGATGCCTTTCCGTCAGTCAGCTTTACCTTCGGGGGCACATCGTTCCCAATCTCCGTAGACTCTCTCAATCTTGGGAAGGTGTCTTCTAATTCCACGCAATGTGTTAGCGGCATTGTTGGGGGAAGCACACCTTCTTGTGAGTACCTCGTTCAAAATATTTATTCCTCGCACTCTCGTGAACTTGTCATCTCTGCGTTGTGCTCATTGTCTTCCTCCCTTCCATGTTGGAATAGCGCTCTGGGTTATCGGCGATCTGTTCCTCTTGAACGTCTACACAAAGTTCGATGTCGGAAATTCGCAGGTCGGATTCGCTCAGCTCGCTTGAGTCCAGCTTCCTCAGAAAATGTATATCAAATTTGGAATCAATACCAATGTTGCCGAGGTTCTTTTCGTCTGTTGCGCAGCCCGAGGACGTTGCATATTTTGTATTTTGTATTCAGTGTTATTGTTGGACTCTGCTCCCCTTTTCACGCAATAATTAGTATATCTGCGGTCTACGACTTTCTTTGTCCAGACTTGTCAAATATCGCGAAGTTTTGAAAGGAAGAAAAACGAATGCCTTTGTCGTTGTGGAGAGTATAGTACGGACGGCACGATTGCTCCACTAAAACAGATCGTGGAATGCATAGAAGAAATGCTACCCTTATACAATATTGCACTGTTCGTGACCCCTGGTTTCGTCTCGATCGAGCAAACAACCCAGAACGTTCGAAGAAAAAGGAGCATCATGATCATTGGAGTGACATCATAACTTCATAAGCAGGTCTGGCTGCGACCGCCAGCGGGGACGTATAAATAGGCGAATGTACGGGGCCAAAAAGAATAAACCGTCACTATATGATATCAATAGCGGCACGTTAGATCGTCGTTCCAGTCTTCAGAACCGACGCCTTCGGCGACAACGAAGATCCTGTATGGGTCGTACGTGTCCTTGATGCTTTTCAGCATTGGGTAGTGTGCACCGAAGAAAGTTTGTTGCCAGTCGATCTCGAACAGGGAAGCCTGTCCCAAGCGCGGGAGATGGAGGGGAGGGAACGCGAGACGAACAAATAATAAGTAAATAGACACGCACACAGCCGACGAACGCACCTCGTTAAAGTAAGCCCCATCTCCGGGCGAGAGGTCGTAGGTGGCCTGGATCCATCCGCGCATCTGGGCGATCAACCCTTGAATTTCTGTGGATGACGCGCCATCCGCCCAGTATACACTACATGTGGTCTCGACGACGGCATTGCGCCAGGCGGGGTTCAGCCCCGCAGAGTTGGCGGCGAACTGGTTGACCTTACCGCCAGCGACCGTGCTGCGTAGGCAGCGGATAGGTCAAACATATGTGCAGTAAATACAGCAGGAACGCAAACGTCGTACGTACTTAAAGTTGGCACCACAATCGATGAGAATATCCGCGAGCTGGCTGGCATTGGCTGCGATCGACTCCCGCGAGAGCAGGCGACCGGTGAACATGTCATTCCCACCGTTTTCGACGCCGGTGCTATAGATGGCCAGGTAGAGCTCGTAGTATGATGGAGCATAAACTATCTGGTCTGTAAATACCACTCCCAGCGCCGCGAGGGAGGTAGAGTAGTTGTGCCAGGCGCGGGTCGTCGCCACTGCAGTCTCGTTGGTCATGTTGGGCGCGAGGTAAGCGAAAGTCAGCTGTTGGTCGGTGATGGAGCCGTACCCGCCCCAGCCGTCATCCGTGAATTGGGCCTGAGAACGCAGCAACTCGGTGACAAGCTCCGGCAGCACGGAGGCGTTGGTGATGTTGGCCGTGTAGGAATAGAACTGAACCGGAACGGCAGGGTAGGTGCGATATGTGACGGACGTGACGATACCGTATGTGGATCCACCCCCTCCGCGCAAAGCCCAGAAGAGGTCCTGGTTTTGATGGCTGTTCGTAATCAAAAACTCTCCCGTGGAGAGAGCAACCGAAATTTCGATAGCGTTATCGGCACCTTTGGATCGACGGCATTGATTAGCTGAATTCGATCATATTTTTCGAACTCACCAAGCCCGTAGCTGGGTGACAGCACAGAGTGACCCCCACCCGCTAACCATCCACCAGACGAACCGACAGAACCGCCGATGGAGGCGCCGCCAACTATGATGCGCCCATAGCTGTTTGCGGCAGCGTATGCTTCGTGCCATTGGACACCAGCGCCGAGCGTCACGGCTACGCAGAACGAGCGGTTAACGACATTGAAAGCACACCCCAGACGTCCATTTGGAGATCTTACCCTCGTATGTCTCGTTTCCTGATGCACCCTGAGGGACAAACGCGGAATTGTACGTGATATTTTTCATATTGTGCGTCCATACCACAAACGAGCCCCGCGCCGTGCTACGCCCGAGGTAGTCATGGCTGTGCGTGGATCGTTCATTGAATCAATCATAGGGCACATAGAAGTGGGCAGGCGACCTACCCAGTGTTCTTGACGACCAACTTCAAGTTCTGGTCCACAGAAAAGTTGACTGCAGCCTGAATGTCCTCCACCGAGCGCGCGTCTACGCCAATCACTGGTACACTCCCTTGTTGACAAATGCCGGTGATGGTCGTGTTGCGAAAGCACGCGTCGATCGTCCCATTCTGGAAGACGAACGTCTCAAAATTTGGTGCTTGCATCGATCCGGGCATGGACGAGCGCCAGTTTCCGTCAAACCAATTCTCAAGGACCGCAGAGCAGTTTCCTGAGGGTTCAGAAAGCGGGTAGCATGCCGACGCGCTCGGGAGTGGGTATATGAGCGGCTGAGAGACCTGGGACTGGAGTTGCGAGAACGTGGAGGCGGACGGCCAGCAGGGTTGACCGTAGGTGCAAAGGCAACCAGAGCTACCTGCGCGGACGAGCATAGGCCCTCCTAACCCAACCAGGGCTAGGACAGAGACAACCTTCATCTGCTCGTTGAACGGTTCGACGCGTTCAGAGTGCCAGTGATATGATGTTATTCTGGGACAAGGAATGGAAAATTATAAATGGCGCCATAACCTGAGCGTCCAGCAATTAACGGTAATAATTGCGATGCGCATTTCACAACCGATCGCTTGAGTATCTGAGTCAGAAGTCGGGGTGTAAGCACTACACAGCATGATAACGTTTTATAATAACAAACAACTTGGACCCTCTTACGCGTAAACGAAAAAAGACACAAGGCGCTGCAACCTGTCATGCCAGGCGGAAACAGCATACCGCATGGACGATCAGTGCAATGCTGTTGAACTCAGCTCGATCCGGGGCATGTCACGATGCGCGAGCGGCGAAAGTTTACGTACTGTAAAGCCTCGGAGGTGCGTCGCCTCTCGAATCAAAGCAAAGGTTGCCATCTAAGTAGGACAGGCAGTCGCCGACCAATCGCAGTGGCCGACTAGCTCAGTTGGTTAGAGCGTCGTGCTAATACTTGGGCCTGAGACCGTCACTTGTCACCACGTGATGGTTTTAGGGCTGAGTCACGCGAAGGTCTTGGGTTCGATCCCCACGTTGGCCATAAAATTTTGCTGTTGTTGCTTTTTACTAATCGACAAAGTTAAGTAAGTAGGGCGTCAGTTCCTGTGTTCTCCTGACCAGTCGACTGGTAACATTGGCGAAATGGCCCGGGTGAAGCACAGTACGAGCCAAACGTCCCAGGAAATTTACACGGACAGTGATATGTTTCCACATCATCGTGGAACACCTTATAGAACAAGTGGAAACCCTGATCACCCCTACGACTCGGACGTAACGAGGAAGTGACACATAACTGTGGACACATGCACATCATGGGGATCGTACAGTGTCGTAGTGTAAGTATTTAAAAAAAAAATTCAATTACTGTCCCTTTGCGGAGTGTATGTACTCTATGGGGAGTTTGTAGTCGCTTGTTACCACTCGGAGCTTGTTTCGGATACCGATTCCCAGGTACCAGCAAGTTACGTTACGAAAGACACCAGACACCTGCAACAGGTACGTCACACTAACGTAACTTTTTCCTTTATATACCGACTTTTCTATCTCCCCATGCTCCCACAGTGTTACAAGGTCCCCCGAGCCCGTTTAAGTACTCCCTCGCCGTAGAGCACCACAGCCACCACACGGTCCAGACCTATTCTATCTTTTTCTTTTTCTTTTTCTTTTCTTATTTTTCTTTTTCAATTTTAAATTTTATCAATTGTAAACTAGGATGTAAATAAATAAATAAATATATGTCCGTGTGCGTCATCCTTGTCGTGACGCGCCTCCGCCGCATCCTCGTCCTCGTCGCGGACACCGCGTCATCGTTTATGCTGTACCGTCCTCACTGTCCTCGTCGCCGTATCACTGACGCAACACCGTCTCCCCGTCCTCGTCATTTTGCTGTGACCCGACGTCGACGTCGTCATCGTCGTCGTTGCTGTTGCAATTCCGCCGTGTCGTCCTCGTCCGGTGT
>JBBPOJ010001176.1:0-15895 GCA_038091395.1 Leccinum rimulosum | reverse complement strand
AGACATGAATCTTCCCCGGGCTCCAAGCCGCTACCGCAGTGCTTGCAAGCGGAGTCTTTTGCGGTCAGAGTGTTGTGAGTGAGGAAACCGAGGTCTGAACCAGCTGCAATATCTCCCAATAGCGTAAGTCGTATTCCTCGATGATGCGCATGCTGGTGGTACCGACATCCGTGCTATGGCCTAAAGTCACCAAAGATCGTCTGGTTCAAGGTGTGTGTCATTTGCACTTCTCATGCTGTGGACTTAGAATAAATGTTGTTGGCTTGCAGGCTGCATGCGGATGCGGATGCGGAAGCTTGGCCATGGTCATTCTATCATGTTCTTCGCACCTCTTGAGGTCGACAGGCGTATCCGTTCCGTGGCCAGGAAAAAGGCCGAAGATGTTGTCGACACGATGGATATTCTACGTTGAGACAACGATGGACTTTGCGAGGACCGTTCTGAGCTCGTCGGGAAAGCTGGATAAATAATTGCGCCCTGTCTTCTGGGTCATCTCCGGGATGAGGGCTCACAAGCTTTGTTATCTTGAGCCCATATGAGGTCAGTTACTTAATGCCGTATATCTGGTCGAGCGAAAAGATTCACCTGCATCTGTAACACGCCCCGCGTCGTCATCAAGTCGATTGAAGCTATGCAACGATCTCGCCTTTTACAATATTCCTGGTACCCGCTGGGTGGACCCCTCCTCGCCTTTGATGGATCAGCTGAATGTGTTCGCGGGACAGCTGTATCAGAAGGACTACGAAACCTATATTCGGTTATGTTGTTTCCTTTGTGTGTACTTGCAAGGCAAAGAGGATATTGAGGCCAACTGTGACGGGTTCATCGCTCCAACTCGGACAAATGCGGGAATCCTTTCATCCGGTGGACATGCTAGACATGTTTCTCGAAGATAAAGTGGTGGGCTTCGGTAGCACACTGATGAAGGTGACCATGTATGTACACTGCCAATGTGCATGATTGATCTTTCCCTTTCTCCCGAACATCTTTACCTTTCTGTTGCACCCCTTGCATTTGTGTATATTTGATACTCTTGCATTTATCTTATTATGACAGCTTTACATTTGTGAGTAAAAGTCTGATAGCTTGAGCATCAGGAGGCCATCCCTAAACAAGTGTAACTAACCATGCCAAAGGATTGATAGGTAGTTATAATCATTTGCCCATTAGTGCCTGCCACTGCCAGCATGAGAATATTAGTATATTCATATTTTAGACTCTCTACTGCCCTACTGATATTCATTGATCTTGCAGTTACCTTTCATATCAGTCATACATTTGTTGACACTATTCTGATAGTTTGAACATTAGGATGCCAGCTCTTGATCATGTTGAACTAATCATGTCAAATGATGATAAATAGTTATCATCATTTGCCAATCAGTACCAGCATGAGGTAGTATATTCAAATATCAGACTCTCTGCTGCCTACCTTGCAACTGCTGATATTCCTTCATCTTAAAGTTACCTTTTCATATCAGTCATACAGTTGTTGACACTACTTTGATAGTTTGAACATCAGGATGCCAGCTCTTGATCATGTTGAACTAATAATTATCATCATTTGCCAATTAATACCAGCAGGAAATAGTATATTCATATTGTAGACTCTCTGCTGCCTTATTGATATTCCTTGATCTTGCAGTTACCTTTTCATATCAGTCATACAGTTGTTGACACTACTCTGATAGTTTAAACATCAGGATGCCAGCTCTTGATCATGTTGAACTAATTGTGTTCAAGGATGATAAGTAGTTATCATCATTTGCCACTTAATACCAGCAGGAAATAGTATATTCATATATCAGGCTCTCTGCTGCCTTCCTTGTGACTACTGATATTCCTTGATCTTGCAGTTACCTTTTCATATCAGTCATACAGTTGTTGACACTACTCTGATAGTTTGAACATCAGGATGCCAGCTCTTGATCATGTTGAACTAATCATGTCAAATGATGATAACTATTTATCATCATTTGCCAATTAATACCAGCATGAAATAGTATATTCATATATCAGACACTTTGCTGCAATCCTTCCAACCACTGAAATTCCCTGATCATGAGGTTACCTTTCCATATCAGTCATACAGTTGTTGACACTACTCTGATAGTTCGAACATCAGGATGCCAGCTCTTGATCATGTGGAACTAATCATGTCGAATGATGATAATTATTTATCATCATTTGCCAATTAATACCAGCATGAAATAGTATATTCATATATCAGACACACTGCTGCAATCCTTGCAACCACTGATATTCCCTGATCATGTGGTTACCTTTCCATATCAGTCATACATTTGTTGGCACTACCTTGATAGTTTGAAAATCAGGATGTCAGCTCTTGATCATGCTGAAATAATCATGTCAAAGGACTGATAATCATCCACCAAGTACAACAGTGCTGAGATAACATTTTCCTTGGTATGTATTTCTTCTACTACCTGTTCATATTGATAACTTGTTGCTGTCTACTTGGCAATTACTGATATTGAATGATCTATGACTTACCTTAACATATCAAGATTATAGATCTTTGTAAGATTCATCTGGCTATATCAGCTCCCCACCAATTTCCTGATGATATCCCTCAAATTCTGGTACCAGCATGAAAAAACGGCGTTTTGGATATTGAACACGAGGATCGATCGACCTCATGGGTTGGCCAAAGTCACTTCGTTGTCGTTTCGTCCGGGAGTGGAGGTTGTGCAGGTCGTAACTACGGGGGAGGACGGGAACGTGAAGACATGGCGAATACGAAGGACGAGGGACAAGAGGGGGCGTGAAGAAGGTGAGCTTTCTTGCCGATCCGCCGAGATCGCGAGTCGAATCCTGATTTACGACGGCAGTTTCATGGACTTCGAGATCAAGTTTCAGTCTCAGATCTGATATCCCTAGACATATATCGTGGTCGCGCGATGGATCTGTCTTGCCGTCGTGCTCTACGATCCTGATACCAATGCTGTCCGGCAAGCGTTCATTATAAAAGAGTGCCGTCAACCCTGTGAAGCTTCATTGGCAAAATGTACTTGGCTGTTGTGGGATGGGTAGACTTGGCCGTTTGGGACGTTGTTTCTCAGTCAGGTGCCCAAATTTCTTTCTACAGGATGATGCATAGACGCGCGCCACAGAACCACCTGACAAGCCTGAGGACACAAGAAGGCAAGATGGTGAGGCGAGATGACAGGAACGGCGGCAAGGGCCTACGAACGGAGCCGAGAGGTGGAGAGTATGTACCCTGGAATGGGCCCAGTGGGAGATGGAGCATGCGGGCGGCGGTACGCATCGGCAACAGATGAATCGAAAGCGTCGCAACTCAAAATACCGACGCAAGAGTCCACGAGGAGGACAGAGAGGCACGCTGGGACGTGCAGGACGATCTAAAGAGGTCGACATGTCGAAACATGCCGATCGAGGGGAAGAGGGCTCGGAAAGGCGACCGTGCGTGTATGATGGTCTACGGCTGACGAAGGAAACGATCAGCAGAGCGAAATAGGACACGCCGACGTACCTGTGGCCCGGGACTCTCCAGACCAACATGCACCACCAGACGATCCTGAAAGCCGATCGTACAAGCCCCCCGATCATCAAGCGCGAGGAGGAGCAGAGGGTGACGGCGAGCTGCAACGCCGCACCTAAACGAACATGTCAGAATCGTCGAACGGTGACGAGGACCCTATGAACCGTCCAAAAGCCTGAAGCTGTCAGATGCATCAAGAGCGCGAATATTCAAAGAGGAGGAACTCACTTCGAGGGCTTCACTCGAGCTACAGAGCCGGGACACGAGGAGCACGTACCAAGCGACGTCCACAATGTCGGGGAACGTCCCAAGGGCGATAAGCCTGAAGGCGCGCAACGATGATGCGAAGTTCCGCGGACACTCACGCGCACCCTCCCCTCTCACTCTCCTCCCCTCTCACTCCTCCGTCCCATATCCATCTCCCGCCATCTTCTCCCTCTCCCTCTCCTGCTCCCTCTCGCAGTGTGCACTGCGTCCGAACGGACATGCACGCGCACCCTCCCCTCTCACTCTCCTCCTCTCTCACTCCTCCGTCCCGTCTCCCGCTCCCCTTTGCAGTGCGCACTGCGTCCGAACGGACACGTACGCGCACCCTCCCCTCTCACTCCCCTCCCCTCTCACTCTCCTCCCCTCTCCCGCTCCCTCTCGCAGTGCGCACTGCGTCCGAACGGACGCGCACGCGCCCACCACCTCCCTCTCCCTCTCCCTCTCCCGCAATCTCACCCTCTGCACTCAGCGCGCCGGAACGGACGACGCCACGGCAGGGAGACGAAGGCACGACGAAGGTAAGCCGGTACCATGACCACGACGTCGGGGAGACGGCAGCGACACCGCAACGTCCCCGACACCACGACACCACGACACCACGACGAGGCCGACGAGAACGACGACAAAAACCCGTCACGGCGAAAACCGTCGGACGAGGACGGGCAGACGGCACGGCGAGATGACGACTCGACGGGGAGGATGGAGAGATAGCAGCGACACCGCGACGAGAACGACACGGCCGCCACACCCTCTCCCTGTGCACTGGGCGGGTCTGAATTGACCCGCACCCCGTGCGTGTCCAGTATTGCAAAATAGTTGATATTTTGTATACTAGACTACGTAGTTTGCAAAATAATTCTTTGTAAAATTCTTCGAATGGTTGAACGGGAAAAAAAGATTATAAAGGATGTCATTACTGTACAGCTGTCAGACCACTAAAATATGACTGACAGTACTCTGCTCACCCATTAATTACTTATAATGAAGATAGATTGTTGTTGGTAGATGATCAAATTTTAACACATTTATATCAAACAAGTGTTTACTTGTCAGTAAAGGTCATACTGATTCATACATCATAAGAATGTGTGAAAAGGCTCTATGATAGATTCTCATGAACTATATATGTGTATCATTTCCATAACATAATTGCACATGTATGATGTCTGTCAGAATTATCTGGTCAAATCAGCACCTCAGAGTTCCCCTGATAATTGATGGTGTTGGTTGATCATTTTATGATGATTTTTTATCTGAATAATATATGACTATCAACATACCATTGCTCACAAGTCATCAGCCATCTTAACAATGGATACTTGGTCATTACATGATAATTAATCATCTTTCTTTATCTGAATGATATATAAATATCAACAAATAACATTCACTAGTTATCAGCTGTCTTAATGATGAATACATATCAGTATGCCTTCAGCATGAATATGAATTATCAGTGATTATAAATGCTTAGTGTTTCCATGGCATGATGTAGGTATTTATTAGAAGTGTCAGCTCTTTACTGTTGGTAATGGTATATTGTGATGAGAAAGTTGGTGTGCTTGATGATAGCCTAGCCAGACATCTAACATTTGATCAAACTTGGCCATATGTCTATATTTCACATGTGAATAATGTATGATCATTACATAATAATTAACTATCTTGCTTTATCTGAATAGTATAGAATTATCAACGAATGATCATTGACTGGTCATCAGATATCTTAATGGTGAATACATATAAGGAAGGATCATATGCCTTTGGTATGAATGTGAATTTTCAGCGATTGTAAATGTTTATTACTGCCATGGAATAATGATGGATATTTATCAGTAATATCAGCTCTTCACCATTCCCCTGATTTGGATGAGATCTCTAGCCCAACAGCTATCAGAATGATATAGGTCAATCAACTTATGATAATTGTTTAACTGAAAGATGAAGACTCATCAATATATCATCTTGTATGATCATTTCCTAATCACCATGTGTCATAAAGATAGGTATCTATCAGAACTATCTGGTTATATCAACTTAATGGGTGTTTATCAGAATCATCTGGTATATCAACTCTCCACTATTGGTAATGTACCATTTTGATTGAGAGGGTTGGTATGCTTGATGATAATCTAGCCAGACATCTAACATTTGATCAAATAATATCTGTATCTTACATGTGGAAAATGCATGATCATTATATGATATTTAATTATCTTTCATCATCCAAATGATATAGAATTATCAATAAGTGATCACTTACCAGTCATCAGCTATCTTAATGATGAATACATATCAGTATAGATAATGTGCTTTCAGTATGGAAATCATTTTCAATGGTTATATATGCATATGGTTTCCATGAGATAATGATGGGTATCTGTCAGAACTATCTGGTATATCAATTATCTGTTATTGGTAATGTATTATTTTGATTGAGAGGGTTGGTATGCTTGATAATAATCTAGCCAGACATCTAACATTTGGCTCATGAACCATCAGGTAGTGTTGCCACAGTTCCGGTCTCACTACCAGTTTGGGACCAAAACCGGTAATGGTTGCCACTGCCACCGACCAAACCCGACCAATGAAAACATTCGATTCGCCAAACCGTGGGAAACTACAGTTCGAGTTTCCACACCAGTCTCGACTGGCAAACGGGTCAGTCCCCACCCGCAAATGATACAATTAGGCAGCTGGTAAGTTAGTATTATCATTCCCCAGGCCCCAGCTCATATTACACAAGGGATTTTCCACTCGTCGATTCGTAGTGATCACTGCGGACCGACGGTGAAGTATGGACTGACGTGGCCCGTTCAACCTTGCAAAATTAGGCCGCGGGACCCGGGCGAGTTAAAATTGTCATCCCCCAGGCCCCAGCTCATTTTACACGAGGATTTTCCATCGGTAGTGATCACTACGGTGGAGTACGGACTGACGACGTTGGCCGGTTCAACCTTGCAATTGGAGACAACGCCAACGACGTAAATACTACTAGCACACGTTGAGGCCGGGATGGGTATTTCGGGCATTGCCAGTGAGGTGGGTTCCATTTGCATCATTGTTATCGTAACGTCGCGCGTGGAGGACGTCTGATCCCTCGATATGATAAGGCTCATCGCCTCTCCCGTCCTGCGCAGCGTCAGTCTAAGCCCCGACGCACCGCTTCCAGCAGTGCTGCACCCCGAGCCCATCGCAGAAGCACCGACCCCGACCCAGGGTAAGGTTGACGACCCCTTTCCTACTGAATGAGAAACTCACCGTCTGCTCAGATTATCACACCGTTAGGAACGCATGTTGTAGCTCGACCAGCTCGGCACATCGCAGAAACCCATCCGCCTCCCGCCCTCCTGTTGTTACTCAAGGCATCCCTTGCTCAATGATTGTCCCTTCGGATGCTACTTTCTGATGTTATAGTCTTATCTCTATCTACGTATGAGCTCCGCTGTCGTAGATTAATAATCAGGAGTCCCCCCCCCTCACATGTGTGGGGTATTTGCCATTCTTGCTTTGTTTGAAACCCCATTGTTTCATATGCCACATCACAAATAACTTCAAGTGTATTAACTCGCTCGTCGTCGTGCCACTTGTACTCTACGAGGTGCTCGGATTCCGACTGTAACAGTATGCTTACTCGTACTACTTCGAAAACCAGAATAGGTCCAACCCATTCTACCTCTCCAGCCATTCCATTCTGCTAATCAAGGTTTTGTTCACTCAGAAAGCAAACGGAAACATCTGCGGCGCACCCAGTCTCCATCTCAAAACAAGGGCAACGCTGGCCGACGCAAGCCCACAAAGAAGAAGGAGCAGAGAATTGTCAAACCCTTGGGTGATGGGAAAACATTGGGTGATCCCCACGATACGCAAGATAACAAAACAGGTTGGGACCATCGGATATTATTCGGCTACGCGATACTTATCTAACTGATATCCAAGATCAATTACTCTTGTTGCTCGCAAATCTGTCCCTTGATACAGTACAAGTTAGTTAGCTACCTACGCGTTTCGTACCTGCGACCTACTAACTTCATCCTGACAGGAAGTCAAGCACTTAGCGCCCCACGAGTTCGCAGAACTTTTGACAGCACTCGAAGAGGATCGCTCGCGATCTCACACGAAGTAACTTGCATCCGAATTGGAAGAACCTAAAACTAACCAATCGATTTATCACGTAGATTGAAATACCTCGACGAAGAAGAAAAGCTCCTTGTCATGAAACCTTCCGCTGCGCATGAAGCGTTTATGACTGCTCTCAACCGCATCATTTTAGCCTTCGCCAACAAGATTGGCCACGATCAATTTGTCTACAACGTCAACACCTTATTGAACTCAGGCCTTTTCTATCGCAAGTCGGATGGGTCTCAGGCGGTGAAAATCCCCGATTTCCAACTGATAATCGAAGCCAATTCCCGTTTCGCACGAGGACTTCGTCAGACCCCTAAATGGATCGGCGAAGTATGCTTCACCGTCTCTTCCTCTGACACACGCACCCATCTCAAACGACTCGTCGACGCCATGCCCAGCGTCGATCTTGCTTTCCTGATCACCATCGTGGAGTCCCCCAAATGGCGATCTCCGAGCAGCGAAAGCACACACGCTCTGAAACTACGTTCCCAACCCTTCTTGGAATATGATGACTTCATTCCAGATCTACCAGCGGGCACGTTGGGGCCCATTATCGTGGAGCAGATCAATTGGATCTCGGTCACACGCGTCAATATCGAAGTATACCTCCGCCGCCCCGATGGCACCCTTGTCATCGACGTCAACAGTCGAGACAACCACTCGGCAAGTGGGGTAAGTTTCAATTCCATGTAATTTACTGTTTGCTAATGAATTCATAGACGCTTTACCCAGTTGTAGACATAGAAGATGTCGATCGTTTGCTCGGTGATGCCTCCGTGCAGCTCAAGGAGTCGCTTGCGCTCATCATGGAGAGGAGCCGTGGAGACACTCAGTCCATTGAGCGCGTACGCCAATCAACAACCACCCTAATCATTCCCTGGGACAGCGTCCTCCTCTCTTTCGAATCAGCTGTTCTTACAGCTGCGTATCAGCGTTACCAGGAATGGTACGAGTCGGGGAAGCGGAAAAATACAGCTACGGATTCCTCTTCAAGTTCTCGCAAGAAGCCGAGGAACGCAAGGGAACGTGAGGTTCCCAAGTCGCTCCCGCGACAGCCTTCTGCAGATGATAGTCGTGGACCCTCCACGCCGCACGGAGACAATTAGTGGTTATTAGTGGTTGTCGTTCAGATTCTTCAGAACTCTCGGCTGAAGCTTTTCTTTGTATACCGTCGCACGAACTGTACCCAATTCTATTAACTTTGTCACAACGATCTTAAGTTTGAGACCCATGCTTCAAGAGTCTGAGAGCTTCGCTCCGAGATGCTATGGCTCGTTTCCCCATCAGGTTATATAATAGCACTTCGGATCAACCCATTCATTCAATTCCGGATCAGTGACTGGTGCCGCAAGTACTTTGTACGTACTTTTATTTGTTACCGCAGCTCATAATGTCTAACCGATCACTGCCGGTACATATCCACCTTGCTCCGTAACCTTAACACCCGCCTCGCGCACACCCTCAACATTCAAGCATGGTTCGCGTACTATCGTCGTCCGCGTGCGCTTCCGATGGTCGCCGGTTTTCGCCTATCCCTCAAAGTAAGTAGTAGAAAAGCGGACGGAAAATTTTCCTCGCTTCATCTTCCCTTGCTAACGTTCCTACCATGAGTCGAAAGAACAGAGCGCAGGCCGACTCAAACCCTTCCAAACTCCCCGCTCCCGCACCCTCAGCTCCCACTGGCAGACGAGGTCGTTCCAAAAGATCCGGTGAGAAGGTTCCAGCCCGTGCTGCCCCACGTACCCGCGTCGAAGAAGAGGGGGAAGAATTCGATCTTGACGGAGAGTTGGAGGGCTTCGAATCAGAGGAGTCAGCTGACGATCAAGAGAATACTCCTCCGGCTCCGGCTCCGGCTCGTGCTCCTGCCAACCCGCGGCCTGCACGAGGTGGTGTACAAGACCCATTCGTCGACCCCTCCCGAACCCAGTCCACCAAATCTGCCAGCACCGCAGATGTTCAGTTTTTTTTCGAACGGACCGGGGAGCGTTCTATTTGCAAACCTTGCAAGTGAGTGTGATTCTTAGTATACTATTGTTCGGTCGCGCTGATACAGTGATCCCATTGAAGGGAAGTTCACGACGCCGACCCTGTCGCATGGACAGAGAAGTACGCCACACGGCGTACCTATGTCTACGCTGCCAAGTCTGGCACCTCTACACTCCGTGGGCACCTTGATCGGTGGCATATCCACGAGTACTTGGAATTAGTGGAAGCTCGCGGTTGGCCGATATGGCTCGACAGCGTCAAGAAGGCTCTCGCATCTGGCTATACACTCACCGAGTTGCGGGAGGCAGTGGCGATGGGTGGCACCCTTGACGATCTTCGCGCACGAACATCGACTGGTCAGAAGGATGCAAATACCGACAGTCGACGCTCTCTACCCCCCTTCTCGACAGAAGAATTCTACAATCATCTCGTCGCCTTCATTGTGGCCGATGATCAAGTGCGTCACTTATCACCTCTACGCTATCATTGTTTACTTATCTTACACAGTCCATCAACGTCATGGAATGCAAAGAGTTCCGGGATCTACTTTTATTCCTCCGGGATAGCCTTCAAGACTCAGACGTTCCTCATCGGACAAGCGTTCGAAACAAGATTATCGAAACATGGAAGCAGTACCTCAGAACCCTTACGGCCGAGTTGGGGGTAAGCACCACCTCATCTCTGACTTGTATGGTCGAGTAATCATGTTGCGTAGAATGCCGTCGGGCGAATATCTTTCACAACCGATGCCTGGTCCGCAGGCAACATGGCAGGTTTCATCGCCCTTACTGGCCATTGGATCGCCGAAGATGCCCAAAAGCGACTGCAGTCGAGATCGGCCCTTCTTGGGTTCACGAGAGTCGTGGGAAGTCACGACGGTGTCGCACTCGCACAGACAATTTTAGGTCTACTCGATCGCGTCGGCGCAACTTTCAAGGTTTGTTCATACGAGCCACTTATTCTTCGTAAGCTGAGATGAAATCCAGGTCGGCCACTTCTCAATGGATAACGCTTCAAACAATGGGACGTTCATGCAAGAATTAGAGATTTTGTTGTCGGAACGGGACATCGAGTTCGACGCACGTGACCGGCAGATAAGGTGTTTCCCGCACATTATCCATATCTGCGTAAGGCACGTCATCGACAGTTTCTCGGCCTCCACGTTCGAGGAGATTGCACATAACTGGGTAGATATATTTCCGAATAATGCTGACCGCCAACGATATGCCGCCGCCGTGAAGAAAGATCCCATCAAGAGGGGGCGTTCTATCGTTATCGCAGTTCGCGGGTCTGGACTTCGCCGAGATAGTTTTCTTGACACCATCAAACTGGGCAACACGAAAAACTGGTTCAGTCCTCCTGGAAGCTCGGTTGTGCGAGTTCCCGAGCACGAGCTGAAACGCGATGCCGAAACGCGATGGGATTCGACGTACAACATGATCGACCGACTTCTCGAAATGCGTTTAGTGAGTCACCATAGACAATCGAGGTTTTACAAATTACTAATACAAGCTAGGCCGTCGACTACTTCCTTGGGTTGCCCAACCATCGCGACCTCGAGAAGTTGAAGCTGTCAGACTCCGAGTGGAAGGTTCTTGAGGATTATCATTCTATCCTCGATGTAAGTATCACGTATCCGCATCAAGTGTTGACGTTGACTAATCACTGGTGCCAGATCCCACACGTGGTCCAGCATCGTGTCTCAGGCGAAAAATTACCGCGCCTCGGATTGTCCGTTCCGTACTTCGAACTTTTTATGACGGGATGGGAAGATCTCCGAGAAAGTCAGCCTTGCCTCAAACCGTGGCTGGACGTTGGGCTCAAATGGGCTACAAAGTACTACAACCGTATGGATGAGACTACAGCCTACGTCATTGCAATGTGTACGTATCGGTTTGAATCATAATGCTACGGTTAATCTTACGCTTTCAGTCGTCGAGCCATCTATTCGAATGAGCTGGATAGAGGAGCACTGGGATGAGGGATATATCACAAAGTCCAAGAAGATCATTTTAGACCTCGTAAGTCTCGACCTTTCAGCTCCAAGTACATGATATTCATCACCTAAATCTAGATGCACAAATATCACGTTCAATTACCCCAGCAGCTCCCCGCAGAAACTCAGTCACGCCTCGGGGATCTAGATGCCGTCGCTGCACGGCTGCGTATCAAGGACATGGGAGGTCGAAGGAATCGCGAGGTGGTCGATAGCGTCGAAGATGAGTATCGCTTCTACACCAAGGGTGTCTTGACGAGGCAGGGTGACGATCCCCTGAAATTCTGGGACGTGCGTATTGCTTCTCGTACTAATGATCAACACACAATGCTGACGAACTGCATAGGCGAATCGCGAAACGTATCCAATCCTTTTCGCTATTGCGATGGATTATCTCCCTGTGCAAGCATCCGCCGTACCATGCGAGCGCATATTTTCATCGAGCGCGGAAACGGACACGAAGAAAAGGAACAGGATTAGCTGCATCCTTATGGAAGCGCTCCAAATGCTTAAGTATAACTACAAGAAAGAGCGACTGAATTTCTCTCAAGATCCCGCCCCAAACTTGTGGGACGCCATGGATGGCCCCGAACAACCCACAAACGCCGATCGTACTGCGCTCCAGGAAGAGGAGATGAGGGACGCAATTAACAGGGTCATCGAGGCTGTCGAGCGTGAAGAAGGTGTTTCTGCAGAGCTAATGTAGTCGATATCGCTATCCCTCGTATTTTTCACGTCCATGTATGATTCGCTATCCCTCGTATTTTTCACGACCAAGTATGATTCCCTACGAACGGCTAATTTTTCGCCCCAATCACGTGTGGTAAATCTCGTAGCAAACGAGTTCGACAGTTACTACCTTGCACACCAACAGAAACACCGCACAATGGACCCACTTCGTTCTCTCCTTCCACGGACACGTTTTCGTGTTCTCTCCATCTGTTGGTAGTACTTGGTACGTCTATGGGTGTTCTTCTGAACTCTAATAACTAACAATCACATTTCCACACCAGTACGACGCTCGACCCTCTACCCTCAATCTGACTCGACACGTTATATGCGAACTGTGCCCACTACCAGCATCATCAAAACTCAAGTGACTCCGAAGAGCTTAGGTCGCGATTGGTGACAGAACGGGAGTCTTCGACTCCGGTGCGTTGATATTTGCTCCATTATTTTTACTTACTAATTGGATGCGCCTCGGGCCTATGTCCGCGATCTCGAGCAGAAAGTGAAGTCTTACGACGAGACCTCACTGTCCTTTACATCAGTTCGACGGCTTTAGTTAGTCCCTCAACCCTCTACCCTCAATCTGACTCAACACGTTATACGCGAACCGTACCCACTGCCAGCACCATCAAAACTCAAGCTGTGGACAACGAGCAGGCAGACGGTTAGGATGACGACGTCGAATGGTATAATTGAGCTTCCGAACAACTAGGAGGATTTGAGGGAGAAGTATGCTAATCACACCGAAGACTGGCATGGCTCCATGAGCTTGGTAAACGCCATCCATCTTGCACCACAGAGCTCCACGTGGACTCGGAAGACTCGGAGCTTAGGTCGCGAATCGCGATTAGTGACAGAACGGGAGTCTTCGGCTCGGGTGCGTTGATATTTGCTCTGTTATCTTTACTTACTAATTGGATACGCCTCGGGCCTATGTCCGTGATCTCGAGCAGAAAGTGAGGTCTTACGACGAGACCTCACTGTCCTTTAGCTAGAGCCTAGTACTGACCTCAAACGGGAGCTCGGTCAATACAAGGAACTTGAAGGAAGACATTCCGATCCAAATCGTGCTCGTTTGATTTTATCCACAATTGCCCAATGTATATGACACGATCTCCATCAATTTGATGCTGTTGAATCGTGCAAACGTAGTCACTGGCTCAGAACAACACGGCAACCCGAACGTCGAGAAACCCTGCAGCTGCTAGGGAGGCTGATGCGTGGGAATCTTCAGGCCAGGGGGAGAGCTGGCGCCGCGAATCGCACGAAGTTCAACTTGTCTTGTTTGATTTCTGTGTTTTATTGTACATACTGTACATTTTCCAGTTCGTATGATTCTTTATTGTGACAATCACCGGCTCAAGTTGGAGGAAAAACTTGGCTCTGGAGCATGTGGTAAGCAGCCATCTGTCTCATACAACTTCTGAGCTAACAATGCGGGGTAGGGTCTGTTTTTCGAGCCTTCGACCTCTCAAACAACAATCATGAACTTGTCGTCAAACTCAACAATACTCGATTCAACAGTCGTTCACTCGAACATGAACACCATGTGCTCTCCCAGTTGCATGGTGTTCCCGGGATCCCTAAGCCGATCTGGTTCGGAGTAGACTCGGGGCGCAACGTACTCATCCTGAACTCCCTGGGACCTTCGTTAGAAGTCGTTTTCAATCAGTGCGAGCGGACCTTTTCTCACAAGACAGTGGCAATGATCGCTTGTCAAATGGTACGTCCCGTTCTCTTCAAGTTTCCTGCGTTGACTATTTCTGTTCTTTCTCGTTTAACAGCTTACTCGCCTCGAGGCGATCCACTCCCGCAACTTCATACATTGCGACATCAAGCCGGCCAATGTCCTCGTTGGAGATGCTACGCGGAACGACATTTTGTACCTTGCTGACTTCAACACGTCTCATCGGTATCGACATCCCCGCACGCGCATCCACATCCCGTTTCGCGAAGACCTTCCGTTTGTCGGCACTTACGCGTTCGCGTCCATCAATTGTCACCTAGGGCAAGAACTCAGCCGTCGGGACGATATGGAGTCCCTCGCCTACTTACTGGTATATCTTTTGGGTGGGTCGTTGCCGTGGTTCCACGCGACTCGGATACGGAGAAGCGCGATCTTGGACATGAAGCAAAGCACGTCAGCCGATGAACTTTGCAAGTCGTTCCCGTCAGAATTTCTGCAGTTCCTAGAATACTCTCGCAAGTTATCATTCGCTGAAAAACCCGATTACGCGCGCTTTCAGTTGGCGTTTCAGGGCCTTCGCACAAGGCTAGGCGATCCCCCGACGTTTGACTGGCAAACATTGGCCCCAAACGTTTCGGGTAAACATTTTGAAATCACGGATTCCAGAAGGCGAGCCCCCAAAAGGTATGTATGTTCTATACTTGTTAGTTTTTATCATTCAATAATGTGCTCGTTTAGGCAGTGCAATCGTGCTCCTGCAGGACGCCTCTGAACGTTGGATGATCGGCTCATTGTTATGTACATTGTAAGCCCACCCGGCGCAAGCCGGCCGTGGCCTGTGAGAGGCTTGTCACGTTGTAGTCTCGTAGACTTTGTAGTTTACTATCTATTCTTGTCTGTACAGTGTATGATGTGGCATTTCTGTTGTATTTTGCCTAACGTTCATTGGTTTGGACCGGTTTGAACTGGTCCAAACCATTTATGCAGTTTGGTGTGGTTTCAAATTGCAACCGAACCGGCTAAAACCGGGATTACAGTTACTGCACAGCTTAGCAAATCAAATTGAACTAGACCCTGGGAAAAACTATATGAAACCAGACTGGTCCCCGGTTAACCAGACCATGGCAACACTACCATCAGGGTGATGTTAGTTGATCATTGTATTATGATTCATTATCTTTCATCATCTGAATGATATAGAATTATCAATAAATGATCATTTACTGGTAATCAGCCATCTTAATGATGAATACATATCAGTATAGATAATGTGCTTTCAGTATGGAAATTAATTTTCAATGATTATAAATGCTTATTATTTCTATGGCATAATGATGAGTATTTATCAGAACTATCTGGTTATATCGGCTCTTCACCATTTCCCTGATGTTTGGGAAAGGTCAGTACACCATTGTTCGGTGCAACCACTTCGTCCCAGGCCACGCCCGAGCCGAACCCCACACAAGACATTACACGAGACTTTTTTAAGCATCGTGTGTCTGATGTGGGGAAGCTTTTGGTGTTCATGGTGGAGTATTTGAGTCAGTTAGAAGGAAGTGGGTACGGAGGAACCGGGGCG
>JBBPOJ010001175.1:0-15910 GCA_038091395.1 Leccinum rimulosum | reverse complement strand
TACCTCCACGTACGTTCAATTACTTTACCATTTGCTCACCTCTAACATGTCGAGTAGTACTACAATCGATGGGCAAACCACGAACAATCCGCGAAGCTCTCCCTTGAACTTTATAACAAGACGGAGAAGAAAATGGAAGAGATGCAGATCACCTCGGATTTAACGTGGATCGAGGTCCAGTTCATGAAGAAGGCTGTTGACGAGGTTGAGAAGTGCCGAATGACACTCAAATGGACGTACGCAATGGCATACTACCTAGAGAAGTGTAACGAAAAGGAACTTTTTGAAGACAACCAAAGGCATGTTTACACTTGTTCCGTTCTTTTACATGTCACTGAATCGATGGGCAGGGATTTGGAACAAGCTGTAGAAGATTTGTCGGAATTGCTGGAATCTCCTATCGACGCCGAGGCGATAGCGACCCTGCGCCAGAAGGTTACTGATAAGACGGTAGGATTCTTCGTTTGTGTGATGCCGATATGGGCTATGTATATGCTGATTGACGGGACCTAGGTTTACGTATCGAAGCGGAACGAGATCATGCTGGAAGACACTGCCAAGGGTTACTTGGAAGGACGGTGGTCCTGGAATATCTCTGTCGATGGATTCGACTCATATTGAGGCAACATGCCAACATGCCAACCCGGACAATGCTGGCTTCCTTTTACATAATGCTACTCGCTTGTAATGTTACGTGTCTCCTTTTGGACTTGAATGTTATGTAACGATAATAAGAAATGACACAGCCACAACGGCAACCTTCGATCGCGAAACGCCCGAAGATAACAAAGTCACGATGGTGCTGCTCATGTCGTCGAACTTCCCCTCTGGAGTCAGCTGACATGGCTCCGAAACGATATCTGCGCTTGGGTTGACCCTCTCTTTAGGTGTGCACAATGCACATTGTCCCGAGGTGGCTTAGCGAACAAGAACCGAATCAAGGGCTCATTTGAACGCCTAAAGAAAAATTTCGCGATCAATACAATTACTGCTCGGGTGCTCTGAGGGATTGAAACACCGCTGACCGACCTAGAGGTTGGGACGGCGTCGGTTCCGTAAGTTTCATTTCTCTTCTTCCTTTTTAAATTTCATTCCTTGTCTTCCAACAGTCTGTCAGACCTGGACTCAGTCTCTGAGAAGACGACGCCCATCGTTGCCTCAAGCAAGAGTCCTTTCCCTCTCTTACCTTCGTCGTTTTTACGTCGTCGGTCTGACCACACTCTTTTAAACGTTACAACTGGCGTCAGCCTACGAGTCTTGAGATGCTCTACCTCACCTCTGACGCCTTCCCTATCTGTAAGTTCGGTCCCGTAACATGTATGTACGCTTTATTTCCGCTGACATTGTTGCGCTCGTAGTCGTGCCATTTGGTGTCATCGGGTACGTTGCCTCGCATGTTGATCTCTGCGCACCCAACTTGCTGACATGCACGGTTCAGGTTTTACCGCTACCTCTGGTACTTGATTCGTATAGTTGCTTCATTCACCTACCGCCCTATCCCCATACCGGAGAACCCAACATATATCGCTTCCGAGGATGTGACAATTATCGTCCCCACCATCGACGCCGGTGAAGAGTTCAAAGAAGCCGCGCACAGCTGGCTCGTCGGGAACCCCAAAGAAATCCTGATCATCACCGAAGAAAAGATGAAAAGACCGCTCCAAGAACTGGCGAATGAGGTCGCCCCAGACCGCATCCGCGTGTTCACCGTGCCGTTCGCGAACAAGCGTTTGCAAATGGCACACGGCATCAGGAACACGACAACGGATATCATTGTCTTCGCAGACGATGACGCAATTTGGCCGCCGACGATGTTGCCGTGCATGCTCGCCCCGTTCGAGGACCAAAAGATTGGTGGCGTGGGCACGTCGCAGCGCGTCCAGCCCGTGGGCAAGCGCATGACAGTGTGGGAGGTCCTCGCGGCCTTCCGCTTGTCGATCCGGAACATCGAGATTGCCTCGTCGGCACATATTGACGGCGGCATTCCGTGTCTGTCTGGGCGCACTGCCGCGTACCGGACCATTATTCTCAAGGACCCTGATTTTCTGCACGGCTTCACGCACGACTTTTGGTTGGGCAAGTATCAGCTGAACTCGGGCGACGACAAGTTCTTGACGCGATGGATGGTGAGCCACGGATGGGGCACTTTTGTGCAGTGCTGCAAGGAGGCGGAACTCCTGAGCACGATGAAGCCGAATTGGAGGTTTTTGAAGCAGGTCTTGCGATGGACCCGAAACACATGGCGGTCTGATTTGCGGTCGCTCTTTATGGAAAGGCATATCTGGACGTCCCATCCATACGTTGCGTATACTATGGTGAGTTGCCGCCGTTTGCTGTTATCTTGCCGTTTTTCTGAAGTCGTCATCTTCCTAGGTCGATAAGATCTTTAATCCATTTACTCTCCTCCTTGGGCCATGTCTCGTGGCTGTTCTCATCTGGAAATCGACGTTCTCAGTCGCTGAAGGTGGTTATCACCTGCCGTGGTGGTGAGTTCTTGGTTATCTTTCTCCCTACAATGTCGCCTTAACGCGCGCCCTCCTTTACCCAGGAACATCATCGCCTCGTATGGCGTTTGGCTCAGTGCGACCCGTACGGCAAAGCTATTGCCACACCTGTGGTACCAACCGGAACATATCATCTACGTCCCCGCATTCATTCTCTTTGGGTATTACTTTTCGATCATGAAGCTCTACGCCCTCTTCACGCTGCACGAGACTGCGTGGGGCACGCGTGCTGGCATCGGTGACCCTACTGCCGCCACCAATGCTGCTGCTGCTGCCGACGCCGCTGCCGAGGAGGACTCGACGGACGAGAAGACGGGCCCCTCATCGCTTTATTATGAGGTTCCTACGACTCCTGCGACTCCTGGAACTCCGAACTCGCTCCCGCAGTCACCGGAGCTTCAGACGCCGTTGACGCCAGTCTACCCTGCTTGGAGCAAATCGTCCAAGCCGGCATACGAGGTCTGACGCGGCCCTAGAACGAATCCCAACTAGTTCTCTCGCATCGCATTGTAAATTTTCTTGGACTGCTTTCTTGGAAGGATAGACAATACGCTCTTCGATTACTCACTTGATAACTTAATTAATTTGACGATGTCTTCCTACATCAGTACGTGGAGGTATTCGGTCCGCTCCCTCGTACGCACGTTCGTTTTGGTCTTTGCTGTCGTGCTGTGTCGTCATTGTTCATGCATATTGATATTCCTTTGTTTTTCTTCCCTCGTTTTCCGGATGCATGTCTGTTTTGAATTTTCTTTTTCTTTTCTTTGCATTTTTTGCGGGATGGATTAGGAATGAATTGAGGATTAGATGTCATTACAGTACATAATATTAAAATGCGGAGTCCCGCCGTGCTCAAGTTGGACATGTTGGAGCGAGAATACATTAATGAACTTGCAAGTAATTTCCGCCTCGTCGGGGGAATATAAATAATTCTTGGGTGACAAGCTTAAGCCTTAAGGGTCCAAGGAAGGCAGCAACTGACAGGTTCAAGTTTCATTGAAGGTTCGATCAATCGTCAATATTATTGTCACAAACTCCGAGTAAGAACGTTTGTCTCCCGTGGGCAGCCCCCTTTACTTAGGTAGGAAGATAATCCATTGATATGATCGAGCTGGACCGGTCTCAGGCTTGGACCAGCAGCTGGGGTCTCGACCTCGCTATCGAGTTCGTTCGAAGGTGACGAAAATGTCACGCTTCGAAGAGGGCGTGCCTCTCGAAGCTTCATGTCATGATGAGTCATCGAGCGGAGCCCTCGGAAATAAACTGGGATCAAGGGAAGGGCGAAGAAAATAACTCGTTTTTCGAGATTAGTACAGTTGTCTGTTGACTCGTTCCTTGGTTTGATTTCAATGATCGAAAGTAGAGTTGGTCAGAACCAGTGTCACGGTCCCTGCTGATGCGGGTTTGATGCATCAATGATGTATCACAAGTGGGTCAATGTATCCAAGTGAATCTGATGTACTGTACCTTTTGCGCTGATTATCGTGGTAATAATAGACCATTATCGCCGTAGTATCGACCACCCCCTACGACGATCAGGTTCACGTACGATGCGAACGATGTCTGGGGATGATTGCTATTAGCGACAGACCTCCGCCATGCCGCGAATCTTACACTTGTGAGCCGCTTGTACGCCGTGCTTGCAGCAATGAACAAGCCCATGTCATGGGTGAATTGGTGACCAGCCGTCAACTAGCAAGCATTGCGAATCCAAATCGCGGTGGCTCGCTGCCGAAATCAAATGCGGTATAGAATAGCTGGAAGAACGTGGTCCCCATGGTTCAGAAATATGGTGGGGTTCAGCAGTCAGCATGGGGATCTGATAACGGAAGTGGAAATGCTGGTTAGGAGAGCCTCACCTTTACTAACCCTATCAGGAGCCACAACCCCGCTGAAACAATCGCTCGAGCCAGACTCGACGTCTCCCTGATTGAGGACGTTGGTAGGAATTAAAAATGGCTTCCCCACCAATGGTAAAAGTCACGGAGGGAAAAGAACTGCATGGGAAAGTCAATCAAAAGTACCGAATTTGATCGAAGCTCACAAGTGTACTATCTTGTCGTTAACTTTGATGTTGTCTATGTCAAGGTGCCAGAAAATCTGAAAGGGCAATTTGAGTATGCATCACCACCTGGAATTTACGCTCACCGGATTTGTCACAGGAGTAAAGGCGAGGCTGCCATCAATATAAAGCGCCTCATTCGATCCACCAACGTACAGCTCGCCTTCAGAAGCAGTGAGCTTGAGTGAAAACCCTGATTGAAGCAGCTTTCCTTCACTGAAGGGGGCTAGCAGGATACGCTGCCATGGCAAGAGAGACGGGATTTAAAGCCAATCCCAATTTGATCGGCGTCAACAGAAACCTTGTTTATCTGGTTGAACGTGAACTTGAAGTACATAGTAAATCACGTAGTAAAACATACAGTTGAACGTAGAGGAAAGCATGTTGGTGACGCGCGTAAACGTAGCTGTTAAGCATACATAAAACAACAAAACAACAAAACAACGGTTGGATTCGGAAGCGGATATAGGACCGTACAATTGATCAGGAACAGTGTACACCATGACTCGAACCATCAGACTTTACGGGCAGTCATGAGTTGAAGAAAGGGAATAATGGTACCTTGAGTAGACGAGGATGCGTTTGAGTGTACACTGTGTAGTTCTCCATCATGATCGCTGTCCATGACGGGTTTCGTCCCCACACGTCTCTTTTTGTACGGACTTGATGGCTCCTTGTCGCAGCTTCGTATGAGAACCATTTCACGACACACTGCATTGAAGACGTGTCGTTTGTTTTCCCTAAAGTGATGATGGCTGATTGCGAAGGAGACAATTGCGGTTGAACCAGGAAGATTCTGCTCATACTTGGTGGGGGGAATAAGCGAATGGTCGATGTCGTAAACGGGAAGAGGATTGATGATATGCGTGTCCGCGGAAATAAGATCCTTCATGCATGTCTTGCAGCGGTCACTGACTGGCCAGTTAGTGATCGTGTAATCGGTACCAAGCGCTTCTGTATGACACGTGAACGAAATGTGAAATGATAGTAGCGTAATCACTTACCTGCAAGATCAGCGTCCTGTAACTTCTGTTGTTTGAGCATATCGTTAGAACATTTCTTTTTCTTCTGAAAGTAGAAAATATCGGGTGAATGATAGTCATCCAATCATAGATAAAAGACTTACGAGAAAAAGAGGGTGGACCATTTTTATGGTTCCCCAGTTGCCAAACCTTTGACACGAGCGAAGGATGGTGTCGTCTTTCTCCGTTTCAATGAGATCTTCGAACCCTTTGATGTTTTTGAACACTGTATCCATGTCATTCGACATGAATTGGAAGTCGTCATTGGTCGGAATGGTGAGCTTGCAGCTAAGTTTGACGTTTTCAAACTTTGAATTGTATTTATTGTTCGGTTGATATGCGCCATCGGGACTCAAGAAGCAGTCTGAGCGGCTGATTTTGAATGCACCGCGAAGGATGAGTTCATCATTAGTTTGAGCGGAAATGAGGATGTCGCCTTTAGTCCCGCCGAGGTAGAAAAGTGCTTTGGTCGGCAACTCAGGAGTGCCGATGTAGACACCAAGCTTTGGATTCTCGAGATTCTTACGAATCTGACTTGTTGTCATAAGAGCCTGGCGAGGGGGTGTGGATTGCCTAGTAACAGGCAGAGGGGACGGGGCGCGGGCGCGGGCGCGAGTACGAGCAGGAGAAGAACGCTGGGACATGGTCAATTGAACAATAGGATAGAATTTGTAACGATGGAAATATATAATGCAGAGAACATTTAGAATCATGCATAAACTTACAAGGGGAAGCTGCCCCATTTGAGAGATGCCCTTGTTGTCTTCTTGAAGGGTGCCCTCGAAACATGGACCCGATTCATAGTTGAGTATGCTGCTGGCGGCCTCATCTCAACCTCTACACCTGCGGAACGCGAACTCGCTGCCATGCCAACTACAAATGATCTGAAATTTGAATGAAGGGATGCTTGGATCATTCATAAGGCACGAACATGAGAAAGCATCAACGGGCCACTGTCAGTGTCGACCATTTTTCGGACTATGGTTACCTTCTCACGAAACGGGACCCAGGACTTCATGTAATATTTGTTGATGCATCGATGAAGACCCATATTCAGCAGGAGGCACAGCACCGTCGAGAAGAACTGATCAATTGTGTCAGGTTCGATAGGAACCGTGGCGGTAAGGACAACACGTTGGTTACTACTAGAACAGAGGTGCGACTAAGTAGTACACCATGACACGAATAAAAGGAGAAATTGTACCTAGAAGAACGCTACATTGACTGGGAGAGGAAGAATGAAAGAGGGAACATGCCAACGGCGAGTGACATGTAGTACTAGTATGATGACAAAGCAGTATTATTGATCTGGCATGGCCAGCCGCAGACTCTACCTCAAAACGATTCTAACCACAACACTACTACTTGAAGTTGAAGGAAGGTTCTTCCAAAGGACCTCGCGAGTTCTCGCAGAACTTCAAATTTTAGTGATACCATCGGTTCGGTGTTCTGAACTTGAAGATTTTTGCAGACGCTGAACCGAACCTGGCGTTATCAGTCTCATGATGGAGACTCGACCCGTCGCCAACGTTCACGAATACTTATCGCTGCGATCATCAATCTGACACTTTTTGTTTTCGTCTTTGACGTCGGAGCCGCTCCACCGTGCAGCGTCGCCGGTACATTGTAATTGCGGTTTTGAACTGTATCGCACCAACTACCAAGACAGTCACTCCCCCCCCTGAATGGGCCCGATGATCGAAAGATAACCAAAACTCATGACGTGATGTGGCAATGAGGCAATACTATGGGTATGTACAACGTGTATGGTATATCCGAATATCTGAATGTGAGGTTTCAGGTAGAAAAAAAAGTCTGTGGTTCGTACTAACAAAAACTGACAGGGTCTGAATCGTATCTCAACCATACATACGTAGAGTGGAGTGGTCTTGCAGCTGAGCACGCATCACTACCCGGAGATATTCAAGGGTCAATGCGCATGTTATCCAAGACATCAAAGTTAAGTGGAAGCGGTACACAAGGCCATGACGTCGACGAACATTCGAACCTACACAGAACGGAAATGGGAACACCGCGAGGCCGGCGTGCGTTCCAGCGGCAACACCCGCCGGGAGCGTGCTCAGGGCTCACCTGGGGTCGTCGTCGAGTCCGATGTTGGGGACACTGCGTCCACCCCTAGGTCATCCTCATTGGCCTCTGAATCATCCACATCTTCCGCTGGTGCAGGCGGAATTTCGACTTTATCCCCATCCGCGGATTCGCTCGCAGTGTCGGTGCTCCTGCTTATCTTGAACACGAGCTTGCCTGCCGCCTGGCCCTCTTCTAGGAGCTCGAGTTCGATGGCTGTTCGTCCGCCCCCACCATCGCCTCGTCGTCAGCGTCGTCCAAAGAGAGGGAGGAGAGAATAAAAGAATAAAAACGTACGTGTCTCGGACTGTTCTAGGAGCTCGGCCAGGTTTGCCTTGCTCTCCGTCTTCTTGATGACCTTGTAGACGAAGAAGAACCTCCGTGCATATACTTCGATCTCCACTTTGGACGACTCGAGGCCCGACCTAGATAGAGCACAGCGAACACGAGCGCGTCAGCAGTGGCGACTCGCCAAACTCAAGCTAAGGTAAGAGAAACGCACAATTTGACGGTGTCGTTCCAGCTCGCCACGAACTCGTCTCCCTTGGTGTACTTGACCTTCTTCGTCTTCTGCGGCACTTTTCCGCCCTTGACACTGACATAGAAAAGTCCACTAAAGAAGCCCAATTTGGCGGGCAAACCGCTAGCTTTGATGTCTGTCGTTTCAAGGAGAGGGCTCCTGATTGAGGAAAAAATCCGCATCTCGAGCATGCGATCTAGACGAACCTGTGATCTCGACATCGACTTCTACCCCTTTCTTGTCCTGCTCTTGTGTATCAGCAGGTGGGTCGGACTTGGCGGGCGTTACATCCTTGGCTGGTGCATCTGGCGTCGACATCGGTGCAGAGGGAGGGGGAGGAGGGTTTGAAGAAATGACGGCGTTCAGGTTAATGAAAGAGAAACAAGCCAGACCCCTCGCAGTCGACTCAATGCTCAAGTACGGAACGACTTCAGGCGACCGCAGCAACCCCTGCACGCGAACGCCGTCAGGTTTATATACTCGTCAGTGCAATACAATACCCCTCATCCGTGTCACCTATTCCCCCACTCCACCCTCGCTCCGACTCCGCCAATGAGATTGAGGCGCAACCTCTTCGTATGGAGTCTTCGCGAAGGGCATGCATCCCGTCCCCGTGCCGGCGATTCAGAGGGGAAGCGCTTATCCCTAGCCGCAACGAGGCCAAGCCCAAAGGTCTTGGCGAAGGTCTTTCCTTTCCTTTCCTTTCCTTTTGTTCAATGATGGACTTTTTAGGTATAGGCCGATGCCAAGGCTTGTGCGCGCGGGGGTACCAAGTACTTATTTTGTACTAACTGCGCTAGTGGTTAGTGGAACTCGAGGCGCGGCGAACCGCAGATGGCGAAGCCTAGCCATTCAAACACTAACTTTGCGCGAGCGACTGTGTGGAAGGGCAATGTCAGTGAGGCGCAGCGTCGCTCATTCCAACTCATTCTTCTCCTCCTTTTGGTGAAACGACACGAGAATTCGAACGCGCTCCCGCAAGTACTGAAGAACTCCGTAGGGCTCATCATGCATCATATGTAAGTTACTTGCTGGTGAAATGGCAAATAAGGGCAGGAAGACCGCACGCTATGGATCCGTTCACGGTCTGCAACGTGACGGACAGGCGTATACGGGTATACGTCATTCTGGTCCGGCTAGGCCCGTTCCCTTAGGGCTTGGATACATACAATCAGTAGCCTTGCCTAGACCTATCGTCTGTGAAATCGATTCAAGTAGTTCATTACATCGAATTGGATCCGTCCGGTCGAGGTCGTGCACGGGCAGGCGGCACCGTACAGAGGTGAAGGAGCCAGCTTGGAGTAGCAGCGCAGCAGCAGAGTGAAGAGTCACCGAGTTGCGGGTCTTGGCAGACGCCGTCAGTTTTGAAAGACTGACCACGAGGACGACTACGCTTAACAATTTCATTAAGCGTAGCATGAATCTACGCCCAAACACGCCAAACATGCATTGTCCACAGGGGCTATCTACAGATATTCAAAGGGTTGTTGCCCACCAATGCGGCCAACAGTAGACATATGTACAGCACACATGCATGCATACACGCATGGATGCGTGCATTACACCCACAACGAAGTCGTCCCTCCCACACCATGTCCGCCACCAGCCCCACGTCCCCCTCCACTGACCTCGTCCGCAAACAACGCATCAAACTCCTCCGCAGACTGCCCAATCACCCCAAACGCCTCCTGCAACGTCCGCCCAAGCCGCTCCAGCTCCTGCGTCACGCCCTTCATCGTCAGCGCGTACGCAAAGAACAACAGCTGTCTTGACGCGTGCGCTTCCCGGTTCTTCACCACGTCCAGTTTCCGGATCGCATCCACCTGTTCCGTGTTCCCCGCATGTCAATCTCCTGTGCGGCAATGCGATGCCATTGTAACTCACCAAACGCTCTCGCGCCTTCTCGGCAGGCGGTAGATACGGCGGCAACGGAGCTTTCGAGCGAAACGCCGACGCCAGCGTCGAACAGTAAAGAATGATGTTGCCCACCATCTCCCGCCGTTCCTTGTTGACCGGGAGTATGAAGTCCCTTCTCACGGTCTATGTAGAACATCATCAAAATGGGCGCATCGCAGTTAAATGGAGATCCTTGCCGTAAACCTAGATACCAAGCAGATGGGCGCTGTGTAAGAGCGTACGACGAAAACAGAAAACAAAGACTAACCATTCCTCTCGAGTGATAACGCACCGCATGCTATGCAGCTTGTCCAGTATGGTTTGCAAGCTCGTCAATATCGAGCGGTACAACAAGATTGGAAAAGGCCCCTTCAACCGCGGCTCGTGCTGTGTCTGAGCCAGCAGCCCCTGCAGTTCGATCAGTTTGATTTGGAGATGGAGTTCCCTGCAATGGAACATCAGGTCCTGTTTGGCTCCGCATGATGATCAACGCACATAGCCATGAATTCCTGAATAGAGTCGCTCAGCTGTGCGCTCGCCGATTTGGACAACAGCGGCGTAGTCTCCTCCAGACCATTCTCACTATGTTGCCGTGGACTTCCGCCTTCAGTTTCATTGTCGTCCAGTAATAGCACGCCGTCGCCGTCATAGTCGACCAAACCAGAATTCGAGGCGACCAGGCGAGTGTACAGCCATCCAATGTTGAGACAATACCTAGTGTTTCCAGAGTAATGTTGAGCCATCGCAAAACTACCTCTAAAGCTTAAGTTACTCACTCCGAGAGTGCCTGACTCAGCTCGCGTCTAGCTTCCGACGGCCACCAAAGACGCGATGCAATTAGGGCCCATATCACCCCAACGGTGACAGCCGTCGATCGATGATACGCAATGTCCCACACCGGCACATTTTCGTCCCGTATGTTAAACCTAAACGCCGAGTCAGCAAATCAATCTGCAGAGTACATTGTATGACGTACGCAAACAAACACGTCAGATTATACGTCAGGAGCACGAACCGTCCGGTCGGAGCGTATTGTGGTTTGACCACGATGTAATAGAAACAGGGCAACGAGAAAAAGAAGCCGAATATCGACAGCACCATTCCGTTTCCCCGGAATAGGGAGTATATCCCAGCCGCTACGACCGCACCAAACCTGTGCTCTTCCGTCAATAAAAACCGCCGTCCGCTTTCGCAGGAGGAGAAGATTCTAATCCCCGACGTACAGAGTCGCAAGCACACGCTGGACAGCAAGATAGTTGGTCTTCGAAAGTCATCACGCACATCAAATCATGATGCCGGTCTCAGTAGAAGAAAAACCCACCGCTCCGATAGTGGGGGACATGACCAAGAAAAACTTTTCAACGTAATTTGGTCAGCTTCTCTAAGATCCTTCTAATCCCCGCTGACGTTGAACTCACAGATAGGAGCGCCCATTCCCCCCTATATTCCGTAAACAACGGACGGGTGACATCAAAGAACGCGGGGGCGGCCAGCACAGCCGTAGACATACCGACCTTGAACGCATAGTTGATGTTGCGATCCTTGAGATAGTCCCCGAGGTCCCATAGCGTGCGCAGGAACCGCTCGACGAGCGTGAGGTTCGAGCGGTCTGGAGTTTGCAACGTATTAGGCGCATGTGGCCGTACCTTGGGGAACGACACCTTGGGATGGCGCTCGTCGGCGTTGAAATACACCGCTAATCAGCGAGAAATCAGAAATTCGATACGAAAGGACCCAAAAGAACGGATCGTTGCACAGCTTACAGATACGACGCAAGCCCGCTCCCGCATTCTTTTTCGATTGACTCCGCTGTCGGAACGTTCGGATGTAAGAAAGTAATGTCTTGGGTCCGTCGATCAAATATCGCTTGAACCAGTTCTGTCTAGAAAACCTGGCTAACTCCACTGCGTATATCCTTCGCATCGCATCAGTAAGGGACATCAACTCCCCGGCAAACTCCTGTAGGGTAAAAATAAAACTGTATAGCCATATATCAGCATGCAGCACACACGCGCTCGCGCACGGAGGAAACAGCCCAATGGTCCACTGACAAATAAACGAGGAAAATATGTTCATGCTCGCTCTCCGCTAGCATTTGGTTATCCTCCAAGGATGAATTAATCGATATTCGTCGCGACTTGGGAGCAAAGTTGCTCCGCCGGTACAGGCGCAAGACCGCGTGGTTCGACGTACTCTCAAACGTTCGCAGTGCCCGATCAATGTCATCAATGATCTGGTGAAAGTCTTGAGGTTGCATCATCTTGTACTCCTCGGCGTTCTGGCTGTTCACAAATGCCTCTCGCAATCGTTTGAGACAAGACGTGCACGCGCCCTGTTTTCCAGCACCTGGTTAGATTGCTGCGAAAGACAAATTATCGGACACGGCTGACCGATAGCGCCTTCAGCGGCGGACCAACGTCTTCCACGAGGTCACCAAACATCTCTGCGGCCGCGTGGAGCAGCGCCTCTTCAAGATCGTCCGTCTGTGCACGTGTAATCGAATAGCGATGTGGACCTACAACCCCCGGTTCTGCCTGCCGGTCCCGCGCGTCCTCGGATGACCGCCGGAGAACAATCTTCCCATCTCTCTGTGCCTTGGAAAGCTCGTACTGCAGGCTCGTCCCACTCTTGAGACCGTTGAGATGCTGTGCAAGACGCGTGAGACTGTCGACGGCGTCTCCGTACCCCTGCTTTGAGAGAACCCGTTCCTGCTCGCCCAACACGCCAAACCACTCCGAACGTGCCTCGGCCAAGTTCTTCTTCAGACTCGTGAACGAAGACTGATGGTTCTCCATCGCTCGCCGCATCTTGTCGTGACTCGGCATTCGGATCGGTTCCTCGAGTAAGAACGTGCCGGTGATCATTTGGAGCAATGTCAGAAATGAGTCCAGCGTCTTGGTCATGTTCACTTGGAGGTTGTAGGTAGCGCTCTGTGGCCACAGCAAGAAACAGACCAAGTTCGATACGACAGTGCCCACAAGCACGATCCACGATGTCTCCAAGAGAGTCTCCCAGTTTCCCTCTCTCACCAATCTAATTTCCAGATCAGCCAGACTTGTCACGAGTAAAAGAGTGGTGCTTACACGATGAACAAGACAGTAGACGACATTGAGCAAGCTGTTCAAACACCTATATTTAGCGAAATCGTTCTCAGTCCTCAAAACGAAAGACTTGCCTGAATTAAACGTCGGCTTCGCCATCCATACTTTCATCCACGTCAACCCCCATATAGTCACCCCTACCCACACCGCCAGCACCAAATCCGCCAATATTTGCAACCCTGGCTGTACATCGAGCCACCAAAACAAAGCCAAGCCGCTCAAGCTCATGATTGTAGAATATAGCCACAAGACCAGACAATACGAGTCCGCTTCAAACATTCCACCAATAGTCTTTGCAGGGTTAAAATACACAGCGCTAGAGACAACGTCAGCGCGAGAGAAACACAAACAGAATTCAGTTTTACATCGTCGCAATCAGGTGTCCAGAAGGGTGTGGGGCACCCCCAGGTCCACGGGTAACCCAGTCGCCAAATAACCGAGACAAGGATGGGTGAAAAGTGAACAACGATGCGATAAAGTATGCTACAGAGCACTTGAGCACGTTCTTCCACATGAGAGGTATCGTAGGTATCCGCGGCGGGAACCAGCTTCTTGCTGCTGTCGTGGATTGAGAGACGCGTGTCCCGCTGGCTAATGTTGCCTCGTCTCCATCTTCGTCTTCCGAGGCCGAGAACGTCTCTTCGTCCGCCGTGGGCTGCAGCTCAGAATGTTGCGAGTCCTGAGGCGCCAGTTGCGTCGGCAGCCGAGGAGTGTTGCCATAGATGCCATTCCGCGGGAACTCTTCGACCGGCGACTGGACCATGCTAGAGTTGAGAAAGCTTTGACCGCTGGGGGACGACGCCGTCGTCTCCGGAGGAACCGATATGGGAACCGAACATCGAAGGTGACCGTTATTCTTCATGAGTTGTTCGAACAGCGACCACTGGCGTGCGTCTGAGGGCGGAGGAAGAGCAGGATGTAGAGGAAGACTAAAGAATCGTTCGAACGTGCGCGACGCAGGACCGTTTGTGGAGGTCGTGTTTTCAGCGGACGCGGCGCGACGGTGGTCAGTGCGACTAATACTAGCGCTGGGTCCACAAATTGCTAGTCTGGGGTCACGACTGGATGGCGCCGGCAGATTTGCTATACATGACGGCATTCGATGATCATTAGAATCGTCACCAAGCGCTCTTGGTTCTCCGAGTCGAGTGATATCGTCCGTACTCGAGGCAGGCAACTTGGAAAATGATTCAGTACGTGCAAGTGAACTGCTAGATACGAAACAGGGGGACTGCGAGGAAGAAGAAGACTCGTCCAAATGGGACATCCTCTGGACAAGTGAAAGGTCCTGCCAGTCGGCAAACCGAGTCGACTCCGGCCGGCAGTTACCGGCCGTCAAGCCAAGTAAGGCACCCTCTCATGACCCCTCTCTACTCCATTCAAATCAGTCGTTGCGCATGGGACGCGATACTCAATGAAACCTCACTCTGTTCATTCCTACATACCATCCGATCACTGACCGGATTCCCCTGAGGCGGCGCTGGGCATTCAAACACCCTCCCAAGAACCAGCTGCAACACAATCAGTATTACGTAGAACTCGACGGCGCCCGGGGCCCCCTCTGGGAGCCTTGATCACTGGCTGTGCTCGTTCGAAAACTTGGAAGCTGAACTCGTGTCGAAGTGAGGCTGTATATGATACTCCCGAATGTCACGCATCCCGTTGATCGGTATTAGTGAAAAGTTGAAACTAAAAGGTGGTGAACTCAGGTGTAAACTCGCTCAAATCACGCGTATCATATCAATAGTACTATAGAGTGCTCTCGTCTCATCAAATCGTTCAAATATTGACGTAGACTCATGAGCTGGAGTTCTTGGTAATCGCAGAACGAAGCAGTCAGGAAATATGGCACAAGCGAGTTCCGAATGTCACGCATCTCATTGATCGGTATTAGTGAAAAGTTGAAACTGAAAGGTGGTGTAAACTCGCTCAAACCACGCATATCATATCAATAGTACTAGTGCTCTCGTCTCATCGAATCGTTCAAATGTATTAACGTACAGTATGCATACTAGCATCATCATCAAAAAAGTCCATCAACATCTGTTTTTTTTTCGTCAACGTAGCAGATCAATAAAAGCGTGCGTGCGTGTCCAGGACGAAAGTCAAAAAAGAGTAGACATCAGAGTTCTTGGTAATCGTAGAACGAAAGTCAGGAAATATGGCACAGGCGTAATAATGAAAACAAACACAATATGCATAAAATTAACATATTCTTGAGGTTAGTACGTGCGCGAGGGAGAAGAAAACAGTATAGGGGTTTTTACTACTGTCCATGATTCATTGCGGGTCCGTATTTCTCTAGAAAGAGTTGTCCGAGTATATCGTGTCCGAGCTGAGTGTCCGGAAAGAAAAAAAAACAAAGCGTCCAAACGTCCGGGGGTACGTGGTAAATGTCATGAACAGAACGTAAAGGAATGACGATGCGTGACGTTCTTTGTCTGGATCAAAAACAAAGAAACGAAAAGAAAGTCCACAAGGTGAAACATACCGACCTTCTGAACGAAAGACGGAAAAAGTTTCGAGGGAAAAAAGGTCCAAAAACAAGTCCACGTTGCAAGGCCAAAATAGTCGACCAGTCGTTTGTATCATGTTAGTGTCCCGCGCAGACGCAGCTGCCATTAACCGCAGCAAACAATTTGCCGAAACGAACGAAATCACAGACCCGAAAGTCTTTTTTGCACCTTCGCCGCCGTGTACCCAAGCAAGGGATGGGG
>JBBPOJ010001174.1:0-15921 GCA_038091395.1 Leccinum rimulosum | reverse complement strand
CCTTTTTCGTCCAAATCCAAATCTAAAGTGTTTTCCTTTCTTGTCCAAATTCGTTTTACTTGTCTAAATCATCATGTTTTATGCAGTTTATCCATTTTATTCATTTTGTCCAGCCGGGTCCGCTATAAGCCAGCGCTGTAGTATTAGAAAGTCCGGCGTTTCGTAACCTGTCATTTAATTCCGCTCGCCGTTTTTGAATCCAGATTAATTTATCACATCGGCGAGGCCGCTAATTAATGAGTCTAGGTCCGTAAAGAAAACGACGGGTTTGCCGACGATCTGGTAACCGTTACCGTTACCAAGCTGTTTTCCGGATCGGCGGCGTAAGTCCGCTAATCGTCCCACGCTTCGACGCGCGGCTACCCGGTGACTCGTGATGCAATTCCCCTGGTCAATCTAAGACGCCGCGCGACGGTCAAACACTATCATTCCAAACAGCCGTAAATTTTGGGTGATTCGGTTCGTGCGTTGACCGGCATCGGATCTCAGAGGGTGAGTCTGCCGCTATGGCCGGGAGAAAACGAGGGTTAACCCGTGTCTGCTCCTGACGCCGATCTGATGCAGCTCAGATCTCCATGCTTCACAATCAGCTGCGAATCTCGCAGCGCTGCTTGTCGCCCCGATCAACTCGTGCCAATCAGCGCTCACGTTGCTTGTCATCCCGCGCTACGTCCCGCTCCTAACACAACAACTTCTTTCCGCGCGCCGTTCGATCCCGCGCAGCGTCGTCTCGAGTGCTCGCGCAAGACAAGCCTTTGTTCGATTTGCCAGCGTATTCCCCTGCGGTGCTCGCCCTCAAGGACGGTGATGACAGGCGGGCCATTTAAGCAATCGTCGCAGGGCAATTCGTTGTTGTTGCGCCATGGACCTTCTTTGGGCTATGGTGCGGGGCTGGAAACTGACGTTCGTCGGCATCGGAATCGGCATCGGCCCTGTTTTCGTCGGTACTATGGCCCTCCAAGTGGGACTGGTGGCGAAATACGAGGTCAGGAACAAACGAGCTCGCGAGGAGAGTTTTCGAGGGCGTATTACGAGGTGCGTTCGCATATGGTTCCTAATCCTGGCCTCCTAACTCACTCTGCTTTTCACCGTTGTAGACGACCCTCAATATTCGCAGTATCCTTGCCATGTCTCGGGAGCCAGTTCTTCAACCCCAGTTCGACAAGGCGATCTCTGTCTTGTCTTTCTACTGGTGTCCGCGGCGCGTTTGTTGGAGGGCGCGCATACTATGGTGTCGCTTCCGGTCTCATCTACCTCGCAGAGGCGCTCTTGTTCTATGCCGGCGCGGCGCTCGTTTCCCAGGAGGGTGGTCTTGGAGGGCGTTGCAGATACTCTGACGCGGTCGGGGGAAGACAAACTGGATTATCGGCATCGACGGAGGGCGAGGGTGTGGGCGGGAGAGATTGCGTAGTGGGGGTGGCGGCTGCGAAGATAGCTGTGGAGAGTGCAGGGCGGCGGCTTGAGGCGTTGAAGAGGATCTCATCTTTGCGATGTCCTGGAATGGATATCTCTCTCTTCTTTGATGCTTGTCTTGAACGCGTTGGCCTAATGAAATCAAAGCTCTGCGCGCGAGTGACCCGCCAGCGCCCGCCTGTTCTCAGTAAACGCAATTAGGAAGTCTAAGGCAGGATATTGAATGGGTTATGCTGGGAAAGCTACGGTGCGCGACGCGATCCGATCGAGACCCGAGGGAAAAACGGCGGAAGGCAAGACTTTCGGAGTGCGTAGGGAGATCGTAGACGCGCCAGGATGGTTGGACCGGAATCATATGCGTAAGATGATTAGACGAAGAGAAAAGAAGAGCATGAGGCTTCGCGATGAGTATTCCCCGGAGTTGAACAAACCGGACACAACGGCCACAACTTCTGCGCCCTGTTGTTCCTACTCGATATTGGCTCGACGCGTCCATAGGGTAAACTGTCCCTAGATTCGAAACGAAGAAAAAAAGGAGACGTCAACTCCTTCGGAGCATGGGCGGTATGAGAACGACGGGCGATCCGCCCATACTAAAGGCGAACAAGATATAGATGAAAGTGAGCGCCCGGGGCAAAGCGTGAGATGCGCGTGTATGCTGCTGCAGGCGATTAAGGCGTGCTGTGAGTGACATTCTCTTTGTTACCTGACCAAGTATGTTTGACAAGTTGCGCTCAAGGAAGAGGAATGGTGAGTGGTACGCAGGCAAGGGAATCAATCCGGAACGGCGCTGATGAGAGCAACAGAGCCGAGTAGGGCGGAGAGCCCGCTTCCCTTGGGCGGTGGTCAGCAGGTGCAAGCATTGGCGACCAACGAAAGAGAGGTACCGGCGGCGGATGGTCAGGAATCGAATGGAAAAGCTCCGCCCCAGATGTCGCTGAAACTGACGCGAATTTGATCGAAATCGCTCAAGATTCGATGTATTCCGATTATCGGCATCGACGGAGGGCGAGGGTGGGCGGGAGAGATTGCATAGTGGGGGGACGGCCAAAGAGGTTTTTCCCATTCGTACATCTGGTCTTACACTCCCACGTTGGCTGCCCCCATCCGAACGAGGCGTAATAATCCCTCGGCGACGACTTTGATGCCAGAGCAGAAATCTTTCCTTGCTGCGGGTCAGGCGAATGTGAGCTTTTCTCGGTCGGCAGTGAACTTAGTTAGTAAGCTCGTTGCCGAGCGCATTTCTGGGTCTCGCCCGGGGCAGGAAGACGGCTGAGCGGAGGGGAAAGACGGGATGTGGCGAGAGAGAGGGAAAATCGATGCGTTGTGCGGGTAGTCAAAGTTGACGTCGACGGTCTATCCAGTTGGGGGACGTGTAATGATGCGGAGAGAATATGAGAGCTTGTTTTTCTGGCCCGTCGCTCTCGTCTTCGTGCGCTTGCTTGGGTACTCACGCATAAGTAACTTGAAGTTCAAAGAGCTCTCAGAGTCTCGCGCGACCGGGAGAAACCCGAGTATCGGAACGTCGCAAACTCCGCATCCTCGCATCACGGAAATGAAAATTTCATGATTAGGCATTATATAAGTGGCGTTAACTGCTCTTTTTCTTCTTCAACATGGACGCCGCCGCTGTTCTCGCCCACGCAAACCAGACCGTCCTTTTGGCCCTGAAAAGCCTCGAAGGCAATCAGCCAGAAGATAATTGGCTTGATGCAATTGAAACAATTGAAAACCAGCTGGTGCATGCAGCGTTACAGTTTGACGGCAAAATTGCTGACGCCTCGTAGGCCATGGTCCGGAAAGTCACGGTACTGGATTACTCCCATGTCATTCCGTTGCTTCTCATTGCGATCGAGAAGCACTGGAAATGGGAGGAAGACGATTGGCCGGACATGGAGGCCATCCTCAGATGCTCTGAGAACGACTTGCGCGATCACCCTTGGTATTGGATGGGCCGCACAACTGGGTCGCCTCCCAAAGCACCTTTGGTCAACGCTCCGCCGGGTAGGTCCGCCGCCTCTTTACAAAGCATGCCGCGGCTCACGAAAAGCCTAAGCTCCAATTCCGCAGGGGCAACAGACCTCCAGCAATCGCGCAGCGCCGCCGGAAAAGGATCCCTCGCAGGTTGGCGAAGAACAAGACCCCCCTCCATCCCAGGACCCTGCGCCACAGACCCTGCAACCGACGATGTCCGCACCGCGCATCGCCCCATCTCCAGATGCAGGGGGACCCGGGAATATTCCTAGGCATACGGGGCGTCGCAGGGGCCGTCCCCTCCGCTGTCTCAGCCCCGGAAGCGAGCGAACTTGGCGATATTGCTCCGTAAATGAGCAGGCGGAGCGCGCATGCGCCCGCTGTATAGTCGAGGGCGTGCTCTGCGTGCCAAATGAGGGCAGGGCATGCAAACCATGCAGGTTTCGCAAGAAACAGTGTCCGCAAGCAGCGAGTATTCGCGCGCGATCCTGCACCCGCTCTCCTACGAATGCCCCCGCCCCAGGATCATCCGCCGCCCACACAAACCGCCAGGTAGAATTAGAGGAACGCCATGTAGCAACAGGTCTATCGCCCGGGAAATCCAGAAGGCCCTCGCACGTAGCCAATGAAAGGATAACGCCCGCTGACGCCAGTAAGTCACATGCGTGTCTTGATCTCTTGATCCTCACATTGCCGCAGATGCTGCCGACGATGAACGTCTGGCAGCCGCCGGCCTGCTGGAGAGAAGATTTCCCCAACCTCCCCCGCGAGCTGCCGTTAGAAGTAAAAGGCTAGCCATTACCGGTACGCCGTAGAATTACGCGCCCATGCTGATCCTTACATCGCAAAAGATCGGGCCAACGATGGTCTGGCAAGCAGCGATCCTCTTATCAGCAACCTGAGGGATGAGTTCCAGAGGCTGGGGCGATCGGTGGACCAGTTGCGGAACCAATGGGCCTCGTATGCACGGCTATGGGAGTCTATTCCCCTCTCGTATCTCCCGCGCGCTCCAGTTATGTCGGATGACGACGACAGGGACATGAATGTCGATGCAAAGCGTCCCCGAAAGATGTCAGCTATGAATGGGCCGCTTGCAGCGCTCGGCCCCAAGGTTTGCTAAAACATCGTCGGTAGAGTTACCCTGTTTTGTCACTGTTCAACTCCCCTGTATTTCCTTTCGCGTCCGCGGTCAATGTAGTTTACTTAGTGAAATATCAACCGCTGCCGCCGTAGCCGACTATTCCCGCTAGATTTCGCCGCTCAAGCATCAATGCAAGAATGGATCGTCGACGGAGCTCGCATTGGGTCGCGAAGATCAAGCGCCCCCTCACTTTCGACGTCGATGACGACCGCGCACTCCCTCACCCGCAACATCATCGACAACGACTCGGACACGTCGCGGTGCTTCCCACACACACCCCCGCGACGACGACATGACGAGGGCGCAACGCCTACTGAGGGCGCGACAACGACACGACTGCGACGCAATGAAGGTGCGACGAGACGGGTTTAGGCGAGTAACGCCCTCATCCGAGGAGGGGGAGTACCAGGACGTCAGCGACACCGCGACGACAACACGACGACGACGACGCGGCAACGGTGACAATAACGACGACGATGGATAAAACGCTCACCGTCCCTACTCCCTCCCTCGCGCAACATTATATGGAGCTGCAAGTGCCAAAATAATAGCGCGAAAGAATGAGGCTGTGCGCGCGCGATTGAGAGTTCGTCTGCGCGTTGAGAATAAAACGCAAATTTTGCAATACAAACTTGAATGTAGATCTACCACTAAAGAGTACAAAGCCGTCTGAAAAAGGCTTGAGTCACCTCTTGTTGCAGGTACCTGTCGCAGGTTCGGTAGTAGCGGGTATGGGGTACGGGTACGGTACCCGCGACCGTTTCGGTAGTATGTACACGACGTTCCTTGCGTCGTCGGCGTCGCGTGGTGGCATTACGTTGCGTCTGGGCCGTTCGTCATCGACGCGGCGTCGTTGTGCCGTTGTGGGTAACAACAAGAGCAGCGTGCGGGAGCAACTGCACAACGCACTCAATTGCGCGCGTCGTGTAGTTGCTTCTGTACGTTGAGCGAGAGGACAAAGGGACGAGGACGGGGATGGGTGAGGAGTCGGAGACGAGGGCGGTGGGCGTCGGGATCGCGGTTGTCATCGCGTTGCCCGCCGATGGTCGTGCCAATCGACGCAGCGTGACGGCGTCGTCGTCTTCGTCCGTCGTCTTCGTCGCGACGTGGCATGCCATCCCGGTGCGACGTCACGTCGTTTGTCGTCGTCGCCGGTGTCGATGTCGCGGTCCGAGTCGTGGTCGACGCCACGTAGTCGTCCGTAGTCGTGTCGTCGGTGTCGGCGTCGCGTCGTACGCAGCATCGACGCAGCGGATCGTGGTTGGCCCCACGTTGTCGTCCGTCGTCGTGTCGTCATCGGTGAGCAAGCGGACGGAGGTCCCAGTCAGTTCCCACGGCCCCTCGTCACCGGGCAAACGAGAAACGAGATGACGTAACGCGTGATGCATCATGAGTGAACTAGTGACGAAGGGGCGTGGGAACTGACCTGCTCACCGTCGCTCGTATCTGCCGTCGCCCGCCCTCATCCTCGCCCTTGCCCCACCCTCCTTTCTGAGCGACGTCGCCCTCCATCTCCGTCTCGGTGGCTTCGCCATCGCCGTAACCCTCGCCTCTTCCAACGCCTCATTATCACGCTCCGTCTTCTCCTGGCGACAGCACAGTGCCCTCGCCTCCTCACCGTCTCCCACCCAGCGAGTCCGAACAGACTCGGACTCGGATTGCTCTGACCCCTCGAGTTCGCCTTCGCCCTCTTCCTCCTTGCCCTCTTCCATCAAGCGTGTCCGAGCGGACACGCGCGTGCCCTCACCCTCGCCCATGCGCGGGGTTACCCATGGGCCATGCCATTACCTTCTTTCACACACGCGGTAATTTGTACTCTTTAGTTGTAAATTCCCATTCAAAATACATGGTCATTTGCGTTTCATTTTGTGTACGCAGACCAAATTGTGCGGATGAACTTTCAATCGCGCAGACAAACTCTCAAATTGCGCGCGCGATCCGCTAAATTGCTGTGTATCGCGCGCGCACAGCCTCATTCTTTCGCGCTATTATTTTGGCACTTACAGCTCCATAACATTCGACGACGACGACGATGCGTCATGGCGAGGGACGGGACATCGACGACACAACGACGCGACGACGCGACGAGGCCAATCACGGTGAGTCCTCGTCCTCACCATCCGGGGAGGGGACGCCGCAACACCGACGTTGACGACGCGACGTCCGGGACGCCGCGATGACGACGGTGACACAGCGGCGTTTATAAACTTACCCATGCACCGCGTACGATAGGCAAAATCAGCGCGCGCGAATAATGTATATGCCGACGTGAGCGCAGGATTATTATGATTTATCAATTTTTGCGATGTGCTGGTATGCAAACACAAACGCAAGCGCGCCGTGTGTTTGAGCGCGAGCTTGAGGCGAGGGTCTGCAGGTGTTGCGGGATCACGAACCGGCGCGTCAAGGAGGGCGATCGCATCAAGGCGAAGCGCGATCGATTCGGCGCGCTCGTCTTCTCATCCACGCACGGGATCGGTCGGTTGAAGTTCATTGTTACGACGACCGCCGCGTCGCGATGGCGTTTTCTGCACTTGCCACCGTTGCAATAGCTTTGGGGGAAACAAAAAGGCGGCAACTGCCCTCGAGTTGTTCATTGAGGCCATATGGAACTCGGAATAACTAGTTGTGTTGGCGGAGATCGCGGTTGAACTGAAAGTCTCCCGGTGGCTGAGCGGGTGCCTTTCTCCCGGACAGCTTGAGGCCGCCGCGCCGACCCGCGTTCTATCTGCCGCCCGTGAGTATGCCGCGAGCCCCAGTACTGGGGGGTTCCGACAATAACTAGGTCGGGAACCCCTTCCGATCTCTCTTCCAGAACCACCTCTGCGCATTTCTCGGGCGACCAACGCTTTGCAGAGGACAAGCTCCGCAACGCCAGGGCCTTTGCCTGCATCGATGATCCCGCGCCACCCGCGGAAGCCACGCGGCAGACACCTGGCCTTCAAACTCAAAAAAGATCGCCATCACCCCCGTTATTCAAGCACTCCCAGCGCGCTCGTTCGAGCTTCCCGCCATTGGCTGACCTCTTCTGTCGACTTTCATATCTCCGGTAGGTTCTGCTGCGATAAGTCACGCCCGCGGTCATAACTTCTCACAGGTTAACCCGCGACCAGATCCATGCCTGGCGACATACATGAACATTCAATCAAGCATTTCAGGGGCTGCCTCGAGAAGTTAGTGGCGCCACACCAATCAGATCGGCTTCAAGCCTCTCACCTCGCCAATTCGGCGATCAGGGGGGAAGAAGGCGGCGCGGAAGTTATACCAGACCTGCGGCTTGATCTAGCGCCGCGCTATGATACATTCGGCGCCCCCATCACCGTCTGGGTTGGGGAGTGCGGGTACAGCCAGACCGCCAGAAGTATCCGAAAAAAGCTTCAACTGATCACAAGAATGGATCCTTCGATCCAGACGGCATTCATGATCTGCATTCAAAAATCTAAGTTCCGAGATCCTCCTCAACAACACCCCCATCTTCGCGAACCCCGCCTCACCATGTCCGCTTTCGGCGGTCCGCTGATTAGGCCCGTCACCGCTTTAACCGAGGTCAAAGTCAGAGGCATAGTCTGGAGCTCCATCAAATCGGTGGAACTTTGCGTTTTCATTCGGGGGGACGATGGAAATTTTGACTTCCACATTAGAGGGCAGAATCCGCTTGCTGCGCGCGGGGTGAGCATGCCTCCTTTGCGGTAATATCCGACATCGCGTTGACTATTCACCGAGCAGTGGTTGCACCCGAAACTAGAGGTGGAAAAATTCATCCCCTTACTCAATACCGCCTCAAGAAAACTTCTTATCGCTATCGCCGACATGATGGAGGCGCATGGCGATGAAGACCAGGCCAATGTTCGGGACGCCGCCCAGACGGTGACGTTTCCCATCAATTGGGGCCTTTTCTTGGAGGACATACAAGGCGCCCTCTACCAGGCAGCTTATGCCCGCTACAGACAGTGGCACCGTGAAGGGCAGAAGGAACTGTCAGCAGGCTCAAAGAAGCGGTCGAATCGCCGCTGTAGATGATCGTTGCTCAGTCTCAGGGAGGAATGTTTTCCGTTGCGGACGTAGGTTATGCGCACTACGTACCAACACAAGTAGGCGCTATGTAGGGGGAATACAGTTTAATCGCAGCTTAGAAGAACGACTCCGGAGGACATTCCGAGCCAATGATTGCCGAGATGCTTCGAAGAGACTGCGTTGGTAATTGCCGGAGATTGCAAGCCAGCGCTGCAGCGGAAATGGCCCAAAGTGCGACAACGCGTAATTTCCCAAACACGCAGCGGTCCGCGAGTCGTTTGTCAAAGCCTTCACAATATCACCTGATCTGAGAGACTGCCGCCAGATGCGACGGCGCGTCTTTTCTGGGAGTTACAGCTCAGCGCGCCTCTCGTCGGCGTTGTCAGAAAGTTCGTGTTGCCACCAAATGCGAGTTCCGCTGGGGCGGAAGTGGTCGGGGATCGCGGGTAGAATCAGCGCCGCGCCCCTTACCTGTCGGCTAGGTTGTTAAAAACGACCTCGAGGAAAAGACATCTGTGAGTAAGTTCGCGGCTCCGTGTCCTTTGAGAGTGCCCCGCTGAGGTCACGCCCAGCACCGCCCCCTTTGATGCAAATTAAACATTCGTCTAATTACGGATGCTTATTTGTTAAGGCAGGGTGGTCGTCTCTAAGGTCGATTAGCGCCGCATACCTGCGGGCGCAACGGCATTCCGAAATCATCGGTAAGCTCCGCATTGCCTCGGGACGCGTCCCTTTGTTAATGTTGCGCACGGTTCCGTTAAAAAGGGCCATTTATCGCGATCCGGAGGTCAGCCCCAGGTTTATGGAGCTGCAAGTGACGAAATAACGGCGCGAAAGAATGAGGCTGCGGGCGTGCGATACGCAGCAATTTAGCGGATCGCGCGCGCGATTTAGAAACACATTTTTCGCCGCAACAAACTTGAATTTAGACCTACAACTAAAGAGTACAAAGCTGTCCGAAAAATGCTCGAGCGGTGCCTTCGCGGGTTCGGGTGGTAGCGGGTATGGGGACGGGCGCGGCACCCGCGACTGCTTCGGTAGTAAGCAAAGGGCGCACCGCGACTCGTCGGCATCGCGTGGTGGCATTCCGTCGCGTTTGAGTCGTTCGTCGTCGATGCGGCGTCGTTGTGCCGTTGTTGGTAACAACAAGAGCAGCGTGCGGGAGTAACAAACAACGGCACATCTCGGCCTCTTGTCACGATGGGCTAAATTGTTCAACGTCACTCTGAAGAGGAAAGGGCTATTGAATGTTGGCCGCATATACGCTGCCCATCGGTTTCGTCGACGATGCGCCCGCCCCAATCTGAATCGAAATCAGGTTGTCCGGCAATGCTCCTAACTGACGGGAATGGGAGTTGGCGCGACGAAGTTATTCGGCTGAAAGACTTGGAAAAGGCATGCCTTGAAGCGTATCTCGAATACGTACGGCCTTCATCTTCTTGCCCCCGGCGTATCAGATAAAATAGAAAAGCGGGGTTCGATGCCGCGGTCGTTTCGCGCGAGCCTTTTATGTAAAGTTGGCGCGCTCAGGCAGGCCGATGCGGCAGGATCTCGCGTAGACTTCGAGGGGCGGTTGTTGAACGGCAGGGGGCGGACTCTGTACAGACGGAGTCAGGCTATACAGGTAAGTAAGTAAAGAATGTGTGTAGATGCGAAGTATGGTAGCTTACCTCCGGTCAAGTGATACGAGGCTGGTGGAAAGGTGGAAAAAGGGTGACGCGCGTAGTAAGTACCGCGCGATGTCTATAAAAGGGAATGTAACGAGTGTACCGTATGAATCCTAATGCTATCTACTAGACAGCGCTCCAACAGCGGTTACTTGTTGACGCCAGTTGCATTGACGTCGCGGTTTGCCAAAATTACCGCGTAACCGAAGCGGTCGATGGCGGTCCCAATTTGCGGATGGATGCGGCGTCCCAGAGTGTCAAGAACGACGAATCAGCGGAGGCTGCGACGATGCTGTCGTTGCACGCTAGCGCGATGCAATTTAGCTTCTTGCTGCTGTGAATCATTCCGAGAGTATCTTCCGGATAGTCGCTTGGGATCGTTTGTCCAAGGGAGGGAACTGTAACGGAACTGCGCGTCATCCCGCTTATGCTTCGCTTTCCGTCTCGTGAAAATTACCAGCGTTATCGGTTTTTGCACGGGAAAATCGCCCCCGCAAGCTTTGAAGGTCACCTCCATGCAAGTACATCCTCGCCACGGGCAACCTTTTTGCAGTCCAGCTGACACTGAATCAACGTTTTGTTCATAATGCGACGAGAGCGGCTGCAAAATACTCCGTTTGGATCGGAGTTCGATCGAATACCTGTGAATTTGCGCAAAACGCCCAACCAATCATTGCCGCATTATCTGATGACGAATATTGGATTATAGAGTGAGAAAAGACAACGCGTAGCTACCTGTGCCAAGTGACATCCTCGATCGACTTCTTGTATGCATGGTCGCTGTTCTTGCTAAATTGACTACACCGCAATGAAGGGCATGAAGTAGACATTTCAGCTGATTCGACAAGGATTGCGACAGGATCAGACGACGAGACATCCTGCGTCTGGTCACTTTCAACTGGCAAGCGATTGCTCGGTCCATTCAGACGCTTTGGCTTGGCGGTTGCTGTCAAGTTCTCTCCCAACGGAGCACTCCTCGCAACTGCTACGCGGCCTCGTCGTTCCGTTTCAATTCTAGCACGACAGCGAGGACAGCCGCCTCGTCGCCGACTTTCCAATCCAAGTGAATGAGTCGCTCAACAACGAATCCCTCGATTGGAAAAATAATTGCAAGCAAATCTTTGTATCGTCTGCCAGCGGTGACGGCTATGTCCCCTGCCTTGATGTGTCCGCCCAGGAAATGCCGTCGCACGTTAACCATTTCGATGACCCAAGATTCATCGCAATGGCATCCGACGATACGCTCATCGCAGCCTCCTATAGTTCGGTCTTAGCCGGGGACACCAAGACACCTCGGGGAATTAGTTCCGTCATCGGACACTTCGATAGCATCCAGCGTATGGCCATCTCTGGCGGCCACATCGCGACAGGCGTAGACAACACAATCACACTTCAGAGCCTTTGCTGCGACTTTTCCGGGATGTCCGAGTCAGCGCTCCAGCCCCCAATTTCGCCTTTCTGGCAGATCGTGAATCCAGGCGTGCTCATTGGCCCGTTTTTCCCTGCTGAGATTCATTTCCCAACTACATATAGTGTCAGTGAGACGCGACTCCGGGGATGAAACTTTTCAAGACCTCCGTTCTAAGCTAGCTGCGTCCAATCAGGAAAAAAAAACCCCAGGAGCAAACCATCCAGTCCCTTTGCTCTCGAGATGAAAGCTCAAGCACGTTTTGGCTGTTTTGACCTCGCCTCATTGATAGTGACATCTATCAGATCGCAAAATCACCCATCTTGACGACTCCGTTCAGGAGCTTCGCAAAGTTCTTGTCGCATCTCAACGCGCAGTAGGTCAATGAACTGAAACCATCACGTCGCTGAAAGCAGGCGTTGATCCGCTGAACATGGACCAGGGTGCTTTTGTCACCTCAATTGACGACTTCTTAACCCCTGCTCTGTAGCCATAGCAGGAAAAATGGCTGACCTCGAGCAAACTGTCCGGGAACTCCGTAAGCAGCTGGCTGCATCTCGATGCGCTCTCCACATATGCGGCAAGAAGCACGAGGGCGATACCGCATATGCCGATGATCGCATATACGACGCTGCTCAGCATCTTCTCTGGATCACTAACGCCGTGACCGAGAATCTAGAGCACAACGAGCAAATCAAGGGGCGGCTCGAAAGTAAGTTCCTTGTCGCATCATGGGATCCATACTGTCCTATTAGCAAACGCGTGGTCAGTGTGCTAAACCTTTTCGTTGCGATATATCTTGATACTCTCTAGGTCAATGGCGCAGGATGAATCCAGGTATCCTAACCCTCAAGCATTCATCCCTGGACGATTCCTCAACGAAGACGGTTCCCTCAAACCAAATGATGTTGAACATATCACGTTCGGATTCGGTCGACGCATGTGTAGCGGGGGACATTTTGCTGACGCGTCTGCGCGGTCTGTGATCGTCAAGGTGTTGGCGGCATTCAAGATATGGAAACCACTGGACGAAGACGGTGTAGAAATCAACATCGATTCTAGCGGTCTCGCCGCGTGAGTGATGATCCATCTCACTCGATCTAGGACTTGGTGCTGATAGTACTCTGCACAGACACCCTCTGCCGTTCAAGTGCAGAATCGTTCCCAGATTTCCGGGGATGGACGCTGAGAAGTTGGAGGGGTTGATTGCTGCCGGTGTTCCTTAGTGCCTCCTTCCTTCAGGCTTGAGGATTCTTCATTTGACAAAATGTATGGGGATGCGGTGGAGATTGTAAATAAATTGCGATACAGTAGACGACGGAGAGCAAGTCGACGCTGCTGTTAAGCAACGTTTTGGCAAGGTGGTCGGTCCATTTGATGCTGATGCTGGCATGCCTTTAGTTTGACGGACGATCCGTCCTTGATCTCTGTTGGTCGCGGTATCGTCGTGTTGTGCGACTTTTTGCCCACTCCCACTCTTGCAATTGTATGGTGGGACTCATTGAATCCATGGTCCCATGAGGCGACTGCGCTTCATTGAATTGGTCCCCCTCCTGCACTGCGCAATCACCATGATTGGAAGTAGAGAGACATTGATGTGCAAAGTCTAGCAAAAATCATCGAACATATGCGGGCTAACAGTTAGAGGGTAAACACACCTGAAAGCCATTTTGTGAGGGCTCCCCTCTCTTTGTCAAAGGCGTTTATGATCTTCCGCAGAGACTCCCCTGCCTCCTTCACACGACCCGCAGCATAGAGGATTTCACAAAGCAGCTGTTGTATCGTGATATCGAGAGTATCAAACTTCCAGCCGAATATCTGTCATGACGGTCATTGTCGACGGCAAGTTGAGAGAAGGGGAGCAGGTTATTTACTAGTGTGATAACAAGGAGATGATCCTCCGCGTAATCTCTCAATCGGGTTTGTGCACGCTTCAAGGACTTTATCGCACCCTTGTAATCGCCACACTCCATGCGCGAGTGTCCGATAAGAAAATACGCGTATGCCTGTTGAAGACGTCGGTATGGAAGTCTCTCATGGGACGACATGTCATCATGCCAAAACCATAGCACGGTGCGTCGAGTAAAAGGAGTCGGTAGACTTCAGATCGTCGATGCGTGAGGCTGCATCCTCATGTTCCCCAGCCATAAACACGATGATAGCCTAAGAGATAACAATGGATGAGGGATTGAGATCCGAGCAGGTGGCTCAACAAACCTTCACAAGAAGTAAAAATCTAAAGTGGATTGAACGGACATGCTGGAACGCGACGTCGAACGCCCGATACCCCTTGTTCTTTTCCCCTTTGCCATTGAGCGCGATACTCTTGGCAGCACGGCCAATAACGGATGGCCGAATACTGATGCGACTTGATGTAAATCGGCGTCAGCAACAGCAACATAGGCGGGGACAAAGCGGCAAATACCTCTTCCGCATCAAAAATGGCCGCGTTCCACTGGTGAAAGCGTGTTCTAACGATGGCTCTACGCGCGGATGATGGCTTCACGCGCGAATAAATGATGTCGTGTGTCCTGAGATGTGGATATTGCTGCAGTCAACGACCCATCAGTTGCTACCAGTCTACCGTGCTTCCAGGCATCAAGGATGGTGTCGTCAATATGTGCTTCTGGTTCTTGGAAAAAGCGACCTAGATACGACTAGATGAAATGGTTAATGCAAGAAAGCCGCATTGAACCAGACTTGATACTTGCATTGATGCGTGATAGACCTTTGATGATAATTCTCCCGTCACATCCACCCATTGCAATAGACTCGCCGTCCGGAGAAAGCGCAATTGAATACGTGGATTCACCGTGTTCAATGAGATCTGGTCGAACGCTTCTCGACGTGTCCCAGAAAGTGATACTCTTGTTTGAAGAGTAGGCAACGAATTATCCGTGTCGCGGAAGCGCAATGCACGAGTTCTGAACGCCAGCACCGGGCACATGCCATTCCGATATTTTGAACATATGGATGCGTCGACTCGGAGCAATTTCATCCCGAGTCTGGATGCAACAAAAAAACGATTCTGGTCGACCCAGAACAGACCTTTGTTGTATTCCGGGGTGACTCCTTCTTTGACTTGTACGACCAAGTGGCCATTACTGCTGTCCCAGACCCGTACGGAATCCTCTGTTGCCGTTGCAATGCGGTCACCCGTAGGGGAGTACTTTGCTGCTCGGAGGCGATTCTCGTGGTTGAGTAGACTGAGTCGAACGCGCGCGGGGGATGCAATGTCGTGCACAGTGGCCGTGTGATAGGAAGCGACAAGGAGTGCGGTGGAGTCGGGTGAGAAATCGAAATCGACTCCTTGGAAGCCGTAGGTCCCCCAGTGATCAAAGACTCTTTTGGATGTCTTTGCGTCCCAAAGGAACACGCGTCCCCATGTCCTCCCTGCAATCCACTTGCCGTCGCTCGAGACAGACAGTTGAAGTCATCTTTTGCAGCTGGCATCACTGCAATTTCTCCACCGTCTTCCACTCTCCACGGTCTTCCACTCTCCACATTCGAACGCATCGTTCGTCCCCACTCACAAGATACTCCCCATTTGCCGCCCATGCTAGCGCACGTACGATCTTGCCGCCGGTACTATTCAGTTCGACTTGTCGACCTTGCGCAAGGTTTAGCATCGACAGGACTGTGTTTTGTCAGTACGCACCATTCGTATCGTTCATTGCCGACGACCTAACCGTGTCGGTGACAGAGCAATATAAGAAGCAGTATGGTCTACTACCTCTGGATTACCTTGCTTGCAAGGTCATTTCGAAACCCTCAGAATCTGCAGATTTATCACACGAACAAATAACCCGGTAAGGAAATAAAATATTATATAATTTTGTAAGTGCCGGCACGCGACTTCGACATCAACGAATACGGAAACATGCTCAACAAACAATCTGTGCGAGGTGTGTAAGAAGACGGTCAGGAGAACGAGAACAGCATTCGGGAAAGCAGACGAAGTGGGTCAGTCGAGTCACACCTTTTCTTTTTCTCTTGGCTATGTGTATACACGACCCGACACGTTGCTCACGCGACAGAAATCCTGTGATTGTCTGACCTCGTCTGCGGACCGCGGTGCACCCCAACGAAAGAGTCGGAAAGACAGGGAGTGTGCGTGACACGATAAGTCGAGCGCAGTACTCACAGAGAGCATAATAGGCGATGACACAACAAATTGTGGTGGGGGTGTGCGTGCATGCTCATCGCAGCAAGGGAAACGGTGAGGATGAGGGCCTCCGGAGTCCGGACAGGAAGTGGTGTCCAACCAGGCCTATCCTTGGCCCAGGCTCATTCGTGCTCGCGCT
>JBBPOJ010001173.1:0-15925 GCA_038091395.1 Leccinum rimulosum | reverse complement strand
TCGACTCCGTTTGGTAGACCCGGTACAAGCCGAACTTGTTCTTTTGCGTTCTAAAAACGCGGCGAATCGATGAAGAAATCGAATTAACCAAAACGTCCATTACGGAGGTCGAAGGAGGGCTAGAGCCGGGAGCAGGCGCAGGTGCGGAGACGGAAGTAGGCGTGGACATAGATGCATGATGCGCAGTACGCGTGGAGCCTGGGGGTAGGGGCATTAAAGGTTCTGGCAACGCGTCTCTGAAACGAAGAGGTAAGCGTCTGTTGAGCCGACGGGAGCGACGTTGCGCCAGGGACGTTCCACCGTCATCTTCGATGCCCGTAGATGCAGGCTGTGGCAGGTCCTGTACCATATGCCCGAATAGTTAGTGATAGGTATGTTCAATTGTGAGCATGAATGGCCAGGCTACCTGACTCACGGCGGGATCTAGTAGTACGCCCTCTCTGTTCAACCCCAAATCGGACGAGACTGGGAGCCCAACATTTGGGGCATCTATTACCGAAGAGTCAGCTCTGGATTCAGAAGTATGGGTGCGAGCCTTTTTTCGCTGGTAAAGTTCCTTTGCTTTGGTCAGCACACTCGAAAGGCGCTTTTTCCCCATCAGACAATTTTTCTCGTGCCTCTTAAAGGCACCTGGGTCGCAGAAGGAGCGACCGCAAACGCAGACCTGCAGTAAGGGGTTCGACTCGGACATGACAGCCTACGATGATAGCGCAGGAACGAGTGTTAGAGTAACAGTTACTAATATACTAACTAGTAACCCTTTTGGCCGTGTGAACGCGTATCGGACTCCGACGATGGAAATCTCAAGTGGGACACTCGCATTTTTGGACTATGGCAAAGTGCCGTCCAACCATTGTCCGGTCCAATCAGAGTCTTGTTCGGCCTCGCGTAGGCCAGGTTCCTGGAAGGTAGACTCAGTGTATACATCATTGTTGCTGACACAGTAGTATGTAGCGCAGGATTCAATATTCCTGTCCCGCTGGCATGCATTGCGATCCGTTCGGCCGCCTGGAAGTCCAAGTCTTGGTTGTATCTAGTATGTTCATGATATCGAATGTCGTTACTTGCAAGTCTGTGTACTGAGACGGGTCACCATACTTGTATGTGTTCAAATACGCACTGGACAAGTCGAGCGTTCATAAGGCTTTTGTGACCCATCCCATCCTTGCAGGTAGAAGAAAAAAATGACATGCAATGTCAGACACCCATATTGATCAATCAATCCAGTCTCATAACTGATGTGATCCAGTCCTGTCAGAATACACTGGCATATGATAATCAGTTGTCAGTTTCCCCCTTTGTCACGAAAGATTCAGGGAGGTGTCCACTGTCATGACGTGACAGTGCCAGTGAGCTCAGCAAGGGTTCTCACTAGGTTCCCCTTTGTCTGATTCGAACTTCAAGCCACGACAGAGTGTATGCAAACCGATCGAGAACTTAGGGGAAATGCTTTAAGTTTTATGATGGACCGGAGTGAATTGAATAAGTAAACAATGAACACGGCACTCGTTGCGTCGTTCGGAAAAGACAAGCGCGACGGCTACCGGTCGAATCCCTGGGCAAAACAAGGAGAAAGAGAAGTAGGAGAAAAAAAAGAACAAAAATTAATCGAAGAAGCGTTCACACAACCTCACAACAGGGAATCCAGCTTCGAAAGCACCTCCAACACACCCGCGATTAGCTCAAACCCAGGGTTGTCCTCGCCGTTCATCTCCTGTTTCACCTACTGCACCAGACCGAGCACGCTCTCACGCCCACTCGGCAAAGTACTGCCGGTGCCGATCCTCGCTGCTGCCGCCTCTCCTCTCCTCCGCTCACCCCACCACCGCCGGTGTTGCTCCCAAACGGCCAGCACGCAAACTCGGCCAGTACCTCGTCGCATCTCTGAAAGGCGGCTTCGCGATCTTCTTACGTCAGCCGGCTGAACGCATTGTCGAGGACGCTTGCCGCGTACGCTGCACATGCGAGACACACCGCGCGCGTGACTCGGCATTGCGTACCTTCCCTGTCAAGGGCGCTCGGTGGGACGGCGGATGTTGTCGCCGTCAGGAGCGCGTGATGATAAATTCTTTAGTCCGAACGTCGGCGACGGGGTGCGTGGTCATGTCAAAGAGGAGGAAGTTTCGTTTCTCGGTGCGAAGGACGCACTTGTCAACGAGACCCTTTGCGAGGCGCTCCCTGACTTGCTTGAATTGGTATTCGATTTTCATAACGTTCCACGTTTCTCCTAAAGATGACGGGTCGGTGAGTTCGTTCACTTTTTTGTGGTGTGACAGGCACATGGTCAAGGCACACTATGGCCTGCTCGCATTAGCACTCGAAGCACTCACCACTCAGGAGATCAATCCAGCTATTTATAGTCAACTTCTCCAATTCTTGAGTCGTCATCATCATCTTCAGTGTCTCATCGAGTATCGTCTCCCCTGTGTGTCTATCGTCGATGACCTCTGCTAGGCGCTCCGGCAGGGGAGTTTTCCGTCTATTTGCGTCTTTGACGAGTGCTGTCCGACGACGGAGTGCGAGCTCGATGAGTATGCATCCCCAGAGGGCGTACGAGATGCTGTCGTTCCAGAAAGAGAGTAACCTTGTTCAGCAATCAGTTAGCTATGAGCGCGAAGGTAGTGGGGACGAAAACGAAAAAGCTGTGTGCTCGAAATCATCCGGACAGGAGACATCCAGTCGATGATTCGCCGCTCATACTGCGGAAACCGCAGGCGCAACTCGTGCGAACGACGGAGTAGGACAAACGAAACAAGGGTTGTCGTGCTACATACGTGCTTGTCCTTCAGTCCTAGTAGGAGAACCTCCATGATAGTGAGACGGGCATTCTGCCGCCATGGCGGTTATCTTGTCTCTCTTCATCGAGGTTGCGCGGGTCGAACGCAATTTTGTTTCCACCCTCGAAAGTGGAGCCCGCGTGGGTGATTACCGCGCCATTTGACGCTGTGCCGTTCGTGTGCCGGCTTGAACTGGTAAGATCATCTGCGGAGGCGGAGGAAATGGAGGCAGAGGATACACGTCGTCGAGATAGCCCGGTTGTCGAGTTCATCGTCCGAGAGCTTGCATAAAACGAGTCGCGACGAGTCCGCCGAGTTTGTGTGAAGAGAACGGAAGAAGAAGTGCTTGCAATAAGCCAAAAAGACAATAAGAACAGATGAGTTCAAGTCTTGGTAGCAGAACAATGCAGCCGCGCGGGTAACTGTGTCACAGGCATATCGAGTTAGGAGACGACGTCTATCAACAAGAAAAGGGAAAGAGACAAACAAACTGGCAGAGTGGTCTGTTTCTTTGCAGCGGTGGCGAACGAGACTGTCCTCCCACAATGGTATAATGTCGTTTTTGCAGCCCGCGACACCTTCAATGGCGTCCTTTGCTACTTACACCATCGTGTTTGATGAGTCTCCGAGATTCAGAGCCTTCCGAAGGATCCATGCGAGAGGCCTGCAGGAAGCTTAGCCAGTTTCGGGATCGGACATAGAATTCGGAGGACGTCCGTGGTGAAAGTTTGGGAGACTGCGGAGAGTAATCCCAAATGTCTTCGTCTTCAATTCACACCAAGCAGTCGTTTCAGGTTGGTCTCGACTCCGCGGAAGGGACGGAGGCAGAGTCGAAGCAGGTGGTGATTGTCGGTGAAAGGGAGGGGATCAGGTTCGTCCTAGCTATCAATGGCTGCTTATAGTGCCTCGACGATCTTGTTCACGGAGCGTGCGAGGTTGAGTTGTAGGACTGTACATTCTCTGAGAGGCACCGTGACGTTCTTGCATCCACTGCCATTACGAGAAATTGTACCACCCGCCACCCCGATAGCCCCATCCACAACTTCATCTATCGCGCTATCAATAACTCCCTGCGCATCGGAGCATTCTGGCTCCACATACCAAACTATGAAGACCGCGCGTACTGTCCCCTGTGCGCCGGCACTGTAGAATCCCTTGACCACATCCTATTTCATTGCAACAGCCCAGAGCGCACGACTATCTGGCGCCTTGCCGAACAACTCTGGCCCCCGAGCCTCGGACCGTGGCACCCACCGAGCCTCGGTACTGTCCTTGGCTGTGGGTCCATCACACCACCACCCACTGACTCGCCCCGCCCCAACCCCCGCGCCCTGGGGGAAGCGCGCCTCCATCGCATCCTCCTTTCGGAGTCTGCGCACCTCATCTGGGCCCTACGTTGTGCGCGGGTCATTGCGGACCAAACCCACACACAACAATCCATCGCGACACTCTGGTTGTCCAAAATCGACACCCGCCTGTCCCTGGACCGCACCCTGGCAAAACACCCCCGCCGCACTACCTTACGCTCCCGCGTGTACAACACTTGGACCCCCGTCCTCCTACCCCACCACCATCTACCTTCGAACTGGGTCACCACACCTGAGGTTTTAGTGGGTATAACGCTGCCCGGGCCCTCTGATGTTACCGAGGCCACCTAGACAGCTCACGGAGCCCCACACTACCGGTGTGCGTAAGCGTATTTTTCCTCGGACCGGTAGCCTTAGCTACCGCCTTAGCGTTTATGTAGGATTCACAAGCCCTCCGGGCACCCCTGGGCCCCGTTAGAAACGATGCGTTATAGTTATATCAGTAAATCCCACAAGTCTTTCGAGGCTTATTAGTCGCCGCTTTGTTAATGCCTCAGTCGAAGGTCGGCTTGGAAGTTCAACAGTTGCGGGACTTGTGGCCTCCTTAGTTTGTGATCACGCTTACTACGCAGTCGCGTCCATGACGCCGATTGGCAAGACACACGATTGGAACGCGATGGATAGTACATTACAAATAGAACACCTAAGGTTCCCACATAACGGATCCTGTTAGATACTGCAGTGCCACGGCCTGCGGCATGTAATTAGATACTTTTGCGCTATTCGCCACCAAATGAATAAATGTTGAATAGCAGGCTACCTTACCAGCGCAGAACTTGACATCCACACGTGATGTTTTTTGCCTATTAGGGAATTACGTGCCGATACCGTATCCGCCGCATGTCCATTTTTGGACATCTAGAAACAATAACATATCCTCCCCTCCCTTTTCTACTCCACCACTCATTCCCCTGTCCTCATCGATTGTTTTAATTGATTTTATAGTCTTCTATAATTATTTAATAGAAATTTCAACCGCTTGAAATGTAATACCAGGATGTATATGGATAGATATTGTAGAAATGGACAGATAACAGTGCAGAATGTGTTCGCAAATTTTACTAGCTAGGTATATGCCTTGAGAAACATTATTCCTGGCTATTTAATATATATTGGAATGCCATACTGGCAGCGCATACCACAGGGATTTGTATCTGTGGTGGTAGGAGTAGATAGCCCTCCGAGTCCTACCCTTGAATTACAAAAAAGCGGTTCACATTTTTGATTGCCTAGGTAGATATACTCTGAAAATTGATAGCAATATATCTAGTATGTATACCTACAACATACTAACAGCGCAGACTCGAGGGAGCTTCCCCCTGGAATACAGAAGTAGGTATAGGATTTACCCCTATAAACTATGAAGCGGTTGGGCTATTCCATAGGGAGTCAGGGCATGAGGGCAGCCTACGCGGAGTTCGTCGTCAATCTGGTCGCGGATTTTCTGTGCTTCGGCTTCGCGCTCTTCTCTGGCAGCCTTCTCTTCGGGATTCTCGTCTCCTCTTGTTGCAAATCACGACGATCTTGGACAGCTTTACCGCTCCGCCTGCAGCGCTCTTGGCGTGCGCGAGCGCATCCTCAGCCCACACGCGCCGGATGCGGCGTTCGATGTCTGCGTCTTTGTTCCCACCGGTCCATTTGGCGTGCTCGGTGCGTAACGTGCTGGGCAGGTGGTAAAGTTTTGGGGATGCGAGGCGGATAAGCGCAGGGTGGTGGGCAGACAGGTAATTACTCAGGGAATTTGGAATGGTCGCGCTGGCCAATAAGAGATGGAAGGGATATGAAATCTGTTGGTGGGGAATCGGATGTCGGCCGCGTGTTGTTGATCGAGACGGGAGAAAAGGGCAATAGGGGTACAGGCTGACCCTTTGCCGCAGTGATGTCGGCCAATAATTGGCGTGTCGATGCCTCAAAGTCGGGATCTTCAACTAATATTAGTAGGATGCGTATGATCAACAGGATCGAACATACCAAACAGAACGTCTGCTTCATCGATGATGACCCACTCCACATTTTCCAGGCCCATTTCGGGTACTGTCACCCAAAACTTCCGGGTGGGGGACGCAGTAGAGCCCTTCGATCCAGCCCTTTGCGCCTTTTCATGAGCTCTTTGTTCCAAATTCCAGCCCATGCCTTTGTCTAACTCCAACAGCTTCATAGGAGTTCCGATAAGGACGTCGACTTCGTGGGATGAACGACCTTCCGTTACTTTCGACGAAGGACTCGGAGCTAAAACATACGGCCGTTTGAGAAATTGTCGACTTGAAGGAGCAAACAAGAAAGCTCACCAACTTTCGGGCTGCTCTTTCTCGCTACTCTTCTACCTCCAGCCCATACATAACACGGACAACGTAGTGTGAATACAGCGGTTTATGCTCATTGCTCTTGGAGAGAGAACAACATATCGTAACGGCGCTGCCACGCCAAGTCCCGACTCGGCTTGCCGACACTAACCTCCCCACTATCGTGGGAGTCGGGGCATCACGTGATGAATCTAGACTCTAACAACACCTCGATCTCGATCACCGTCTTAAAGATGCGGCTTCGATCAATAAACAATTGGTTGTGTTCGAATTTGACTGGTTTTTTTCTATCCTCACATCCAGAATACAAAATGTCACTGACCGTCACCAGGTCCATGGCAGACCAGGACTCTGATCGGTGGCTCTTCGAAGTCCTTGCGCTCGACATCCGCAGAAAAATGAGAGATCACACCAGAGAGCCCGGAAGCACCACACCATGGACAGGCCTCGTGTGAGATCCAACCACCTCGTCATTTTTTGTCTTGCTGGTCGACGAGATCACCGTGATTGACTCTCCGTTTTCTCCGATCTCGAAGCGACAAGTGTCTGGATGAGTTGTCTCGGGAAGAGCGTGGAGCTCAGAGGCAAAACATCGAGAGCGCCATACGCCAAATCCCCTTCGTGAGTCTGCTTTACACCGATCAATGCACGGACGTTATGTCCACCTCAAACCGCCTCGCTCTGGCAGCACCCCGCCATGAAACGTGGCATCCAGCTCCTTAAGAACCCAGCTAGTATCGAAACCACGCTCTTCATCCTCTCCAACGCCAATACATTTTTCATCAACACCATTCTCCAGGTTCGTCTCCGCACTCGCAACATGATAACCAGCGCGCCCGCTCACGATCTGCTTATTCCCCAGACAGGTGTGCGAGGAAAGATGATGTGGCGTTGATGAGATTTGCACTCGGAGCCAATTCAGCAGAGGAAGAACACAGGAACGACGTCCGCCCAGTCAAAAGAGGACGGAGAACAGTTTCGGACCGCGAGGAATTTGTCCCGGATGTGCTCAACTTGCCGTCAGAACACGGATACAATTCTTCTTGGACGACATGAGGTATGAGATCCGAAGACTGGGGATGAATATCTTGAGAATATTCCTCCGTGCGAGTGGGCACATCAGGAAGTGCGGTACCCTTACTCGGGCGCGCGGGGGGGGTAGAAAGCTCCGAACTATGCTCGGAAGTACCATCATCGATTGTTCCACCTCTCGTAAGTTGCCTCCACACAATTGGTGATGACTGCACTGACTCGTTGCGTTTCATTTAGCAACAGGATGTTGTCTGCGTGATCAACGTTCAGCACGACTGCATGGCTGCCCACTGCACTTCCACGAGGGATGTACCCGAAAACAAGAACGTGCACTCACCTCACGGACGAAGGATCTTGTTGGCCATGTGCCTATTAATGCCTACATCGTCAATACCTCCTCCCTTCACAACTACCGTGGCATGGCCACTGTCCCACGCATGCTTTACGACCAGGTCTATGCACCCATCCGACCACGCCTCACTACGTTTTCAGGCAGCTCGTCTACTCCGATCAAAGAAGGGAAGTGATGAAACAGCTGATGATATGACTGTTTGTCATGATGCACCAGCCGGGCAGCCGGCTTTTGATCATCAAAAGAGAGCACAACGAAAAGGCAAAGGAAAAACTAGAGTACCACCTGCCCAATCCAGCGTACAATCCAACCAACCTAGCCGAAGTTCTAGCACATCAAATCACGGTGCTCAAACTTCCTCTCAGATTGTAAGTGCAGGACCGTCCCAGTCTCATGGCTTCAACACGCGCATTCATCCTCTCCCCGGGCCGTCCTCAGCTGGGCATGCATCGTATAACCCACCATGATTTCTTACTCGCCTCATTTCAGTGGCATGCCACAGTATTATAGTTATGTACCCAGGTGATAAACAAATTTTGTCCACCGTGACAAAACACATTTTTTTGGACCCCGTGGGAATGACCAGGTCACGACGTTGCCTTATTAGGGCGCTTGGGTGGAATCCCGTCTAAATATGTACATCTGATTTCTCGCGAGTTGCCGGACTTTACATCCTGTCGGTTTCAATGTTGATGTCTCGTGCGTTGCCGGATCGCTCGTCTTGTCTTTTGCTTCTCCTCCCATGGCGTCAAATCCAAATGCGGCTCCCTCCTTGCCACCCACCATCTACGAATCAGCCAACCAAGTTTCTCCCCTCCTTAGGAACCTTAAGGGTTAGTATTTACATATCCCAAGCTCTACATTGTAAATGCACTCACTGATCTTTTTTACTCGTCGGGTCGTTGCATCGACGATGACTCCGCCAGTGCCTCAAGTTTGTCGACATCTTCAAATTAATTTTGCTTGCAACAATTAACTCGGAGCTGACGGCGGCGTGCCACAACGCAACGACGCAACATGGTCTTATTGAAAAATTTCTTGTACGTTTATCCCTTCCGCACATTTTTTTTTCCCCGTTTCTCTTTTCCCGTTGAAGTGTTCAAGTAACTTGCCCCCTCCACTGCAGACAGGAAACGGTACGACACTGCGACGGATCGGATGCCAACAACAACAACTCGACCTGACTCGACGCCAATGATGACTTCCTGCATGCATATACCAATGCCCAGAGATCGCCGGCCGACGACACATGCCCCCCGACGACCAGAATGGGTGCCACTAACTATCGCACGGGTCTATGAGCGCTGACCCGGGTTCCTGCGTGACGCGACGACGACTCATGCACTGGCACACAAGCACCCTCATTGGCCTCACCCGCAACGTCAACAATGACGACAGCACGCACGCGCCCTCACTGGCATGCATCCTCAAGCACTAGCACAATGCCGACGACACGCACACCACACATGGCATTCCTTCACACAACTTCGATGACAAGGACTCCCTCACCCGCAATCATGTAAACGACAACAGGACGACACGACGATGCAATGCACGGTGGGGGTGATGTGAGGATGGAGACGGGAGACGGCGGCAGCGCAATGATGACGACAAAGACGGACGGCGACGACGAATGTGCCGGCGTTCCCACTTTTCTCACTCCCTTAAGGCTCACTCCTCTTTCCCGCAGTACCGCTTTACATCACGAGGACGCGACGACAACTGTCAGCTCGATGACTCGGACAACGACGCATGGCGACGCGACATCGACGACGCGATGATTACATGATGTCAGCGACACGACCGACGACGCAATGCCTACTGGCGACACAGACGACAATGCGACGAAGACATTGACGGCTCCAATAGACGACACGTTCGACTCGCATGATGAGATGATAACAACGGACGTCGTGACGACACGGCCGTGCACTCAGGCTGCCAGTGGCATGCGCACCCTAGGCGACGACGACGACGACGACGAACGGTGCGACGATGGAACGACGCATACCCCCCAATGTGACGACACAACGACACGGCCTGCTGGCAGCACCACGCCATAACATCGTGATGACAATGATAAAAACGGGCACCTCACGACGACGAAGCAACCGGCGCACAGGTACAGGTACAGGTATGGGTATGGGTGTATCACAGCGGTGACCCATGATATTGCCTATTTTGCGCAGAGATCGATGGCGAGGGCACTGGTTCGGGCGGGCGGGCGAGCGGGGAGGACGGTAGCATCAGTATAAATAAATGTAGATGACAACGGATTGCTTTGATTGACTCTGCAATCCGATTGATCTGGTGATCGCTAGCTGACTAGGGGAGCTACACTGACCCCATGGAGGGAGGCTTTCAAATTGCATAAGCAAATTGCCTCAAACCATCCCCAACACCCGAGGCCAGTACAAATGCGGCCTGCCTCACAAGGCTCATTAAACAGCCAGCCATTTGGCACGGTATTATCTAGCCCAGAATGTCCTCCGACGGTGGTTACCACCCCCCCCACTTCCAATGCAAATCTCAACTCCTCCCCCCAAAGCGACAACCTGAGTGTACCACAAAAACGCACTTATATGCAGTTCTCTTTACCATCGGGGACAACTGTTCCTCAGCCTACTCGGGATCCTTCTAAGAAGGTCAAGACAGTGTGCACAACGGTAAGTTGGTGTGCTGTAGTGTGGACCATCGTTGATAACTATGTGCAGGTCTCAGCCACGAAGAAGTCGCGAGAGGTTGAGGACCTCGAATCACTACGCATGCTACAGCTTGCCAGGGCAAGCTGTCACTCTTTCAGTGCACAAGTGCAGTATTGTCGCCTTCGTCTTCAAGAAATTGAAGTCATGCGCACCATCGCAATGGATGAGTGCGATGCTGCAGAAGCCGCTTTGCAAAGGGCGGAGTCACAGGTTGGGGAGCTAAGACATGTTCTGCATTCCAACGGTACGGCACTTGGGGATAGCGGTATCAAACTATTTAGTGGCAAGGGAAATGGCAGTGATGACGAGTTCTCATTTAAGGACTACAAATCACCTACACCGGACGATGATAGCCATGCTATCTAACCTATCATTATGTACATGGCAGTGTCGTTTGTACATGGCGGTGTCGTTTGTACATATTAGAGTACTACTATGTTGCAATTATGATCTCTCTCTTTCCTTCTTTTTGGACAAGCGATGACATATAGTAGTAACTCAGTGGCTAGCCTAGTCCCACATAAGAAAACACTTGGTATTTTGCCCTGTCAGGGCGCTGGCAGGGTTCCAGGTCGAGTTGGTGCAAGCAGTGCAGTAGGGGGTGTGTTAGATGTGTGGCCCAGGTGAGGGCAAGGTATCCCCGACTCCCACGTAAGTGGGGGAGGTTTTCTCGCATGAATTCGTCCGGAGTTCCTGCAAACGGACCCGCAGGAAATATTTAGTACATTTGTAATTATCCACACCAAATACACACAAATACACCCCACTGTCGTCTCACTACGCTGACCATGTTCTTGGCCCGTCTCTTGGTGAGGTCTACCTTTGGAGTGCTTGACAAACCCGCAGGGGGTAGTTAATGGCAAGGGCTCAATTGATGGGGCCGGTGGTATTGAAATCAAGTTTGGTGCGTATCCCTTGGTTTCTTGACGTGTGCTCCCGCGCTGACTCATGAAAATCAGACAACGCGTTGCTTACACTCGCAGGAGCCGGTTTCTACACTAGTGTTTCGTTTGTTCTTCCGCCTTCGTCCGTAACGGCCATTGTCAGTGTGCCTGACTCCTGGAGGTCGAGTATCTCGAAGGCACTCTTCCGCTTGTATGACGTCGACTCCGGCTCCATCCATCTTAACGGCGTTCCCATCCAGTCCCTCTCACTTGCGTCTCACCGCTCTATTGTCGCTGCTGTCCCTAACATCCCTCCTGAGGGGCGCACGAAGGCTATCTCGCGTGCATTGGGAAAGGGTGCGAAAGTTGTCCTCGTTGAAGGTCTGTTAGAACCCGCATTCGTCAGGGCCGTGGTTTGGGACGTTGGAACGACCGGACTTGACGGCGTTGATGGCGTTGATCAGTAAGTTGAAGGGAGACCTACTTGAACAATGACTTACCACCGTTAGCAGAATTATTGTCCTCAAGGATGGTCAATTGGTTGAACCTGGCTCCTTTAAGGATCTTGTGCAGGGAAACGGCGTATTTGCGTCGTTGTGGGCTGACCATGTTGGAGCAGGTGCTCCCGTTCCTGGTTCTTCTTCCGCAACAGTGTCTGGCGTCGTAGAAGCATATGATGCCTCGATTGTCACCGCACAACTCATCGACCCTCGAATCGATGAGGCCCCTGCTGTAGAGGCTTCCATTTTGGACTCGCCACGTGCGGTAACTGCGTCTATTCGTGCTCCGTTTCAGGGTGGTCTGGAACCTGCTGTGGTTGGACTTTCAGGTGCCACATATGATCACGAACACGGACAAAGACATCAAGAGCGGGTGTATCCGTACACCGTATCGTTGATGGGAAACGATGCAGACGTATGAGCAGACGTTGGCTCTGGTAGAGCATAATCAGGGAATCGAGTGGCTCGTCACCGAGTATCGGAACGAGGCGCAGAGGATGGTTGCTAAAGGTGGGTGTGGTTTGGTTTTCTGTTGCCTCCTTTCCGCTCCTGACCCGACTGGCGTGCCTTTTATAATTGGAATTTTTTCTAGGTATGAGCATCCAGTGGGAATCGTAAACCAATCCGACGATTCGTTTCTGGTGGGGACGCGCGGGACAACCAACGCATGCAGTTCGTGCGCAAATTTGCAAGCTTGGTGATCAATTTGTACATGGACAATCTCCGGGCAGTGGAGGACTGGTTGACGTGTACGTACATGCACGAGGCATCTTCAGATCTGTTGATCAAGATACAGCCTGCGGAACAACCTGGGGTCTGGCTCGGACTATGCTGACTCGAAGGATATGTACATTGTATATTTTCATCACCGGCGTGGTAGTAACGTTTCAACAACTGTCTATCAATTGCGTGTTAGTCGGGGACTTGTCGCAAGAGCGCCGCTACGATGCGGTAGTAGGAGGTCGAAAGGCAAGCGGAACACGGGGTCTCAGTTTATCTTCGGACTCTCTGACCCAGCATTCGCAAGCGTTACACCGACTCGGATTCAATGCTAGCCTCGTCACTAGGGCAGGCTCAGGAAGCATGGAAGCATGGATCGATCCGATGATTCAAAGTAGGTTCAATTCATTTCAAGCGTGCCATGTTGCTGTCATCTTCCCAGAAATGGTCCAATTCCCCACACTGCCTTCTCCGACGGGCAAGCGAGACAAACCAGAGTGGCAGGGGATCCTGAGAACAGAAGAATCGTAAGTACATATATAAGATTTGAAGCAGTCCATCAGCGATTTCCTCGAGCCCCGACGATGGCTCACGATAACCATCACCCAGGTTATTACAGCACAACGGATTGGTTGTCAACGACCACCCCCGGGCCCACCTATCCAAACCAATCACAAGTTTCGGTAGATCCAGCCTTCGCCAATATTGGCTACAGTACCACGGATGGGCTGCCGGTGCAAGGGTGCGTGACCACCACTGAGGTCGTTTCGGACTAAACTTTTACCCACACTGGGTATCCAGGCTACAGCGCCATAGTGCATCAGGACCGCCTACAAGTCATCGGAGACAGCGTCTCCTCGCGTTACTCATCCCCCTCATGCACCTCCTCTCTTCCGTCTTCGGTCATGGATCGTGACTATCCTCCCAAGCGCCGTGCCGATCATAAGCGCCGCTTACCGCCGAACACGCAAAAGGTCTTGACGTACGCACGGCGTGCGTTAGTCAACGACATGGTTAACGATGTGGGCTGGCCACATTCCAAGAGTGCGATGGCCGAATACAAATCTTCTTTGAAAGAAATTATTTTGGAAGCCAAAAACGCCCTGGAGCTGCAAGAAGGTATGTCATATTTTTGTATGTTCTGAATAATATGCTGACATACGTAACAGACATCTCTTTGACAAAAGAAATGGAAGACGCCGTAAGTTTTCTTTCTTCACAGGTTCCTCGTTTAACCGTTTACATTGTAGTTACTGAAGGAAACTACTTATGTGCGCTCGAAGATCGTCGAGCATGCGGAAGAATACGCGGATAAGTTCTTCGTGACAGATGGAACTGATCTGATTGTGGATCCCGTCGAATGCTGCACTCGGAAAATGGCTCATTTCAAGCAGCTTTCAGACCATTGCACATCGACGTTTTTCTTTCATGAACACGACAACAAGGTATATTTTTCAAACTATGATCAGGTTTGTATTTCTGACACTAAATGAGCAGGGAAACGTTATTCGTTGGTTTGGAAACTCGGTATTAGAGACTTTTCATGTCAATTTCTGGTACACTAGCACCCTCTCGCCCATCAAGCACTTCGCCTCCACCTACCACACCACGCCAACTCGGATGTATGCCCTATCAGCCGTCGCAGTATGTGCCCAGTGACTACGTAATTAAAAATATTACTAATCTTTGTTCCGAATTTGTAGCTCCTTTGCGCCTGCAAGCGGTTCGCAATGGGTCGAATGCACAAGTCGGGGAACACACTGGCGTTCACTGGGACCCTTTTTGGGCCCATTTTTGACGCTTATCACCGCGCGTTGGAAGAATATTTACGTCACCCAGACATTGGTAAGGACGTCAAAGCACGGTTGGAGCTCCTAAACAAAATGGGATTGTGAGCGGTTTCGTTCCCGGCGAAGATCACTAATCATGTAGTCGACAGGGAGATGCTAGAAAAGCCACCGGCAGAGAACCATCCGTCGTCAGTCCCACCGGTATATGTCCCCCCTCCCCGGCAGGCTGGTGATCCCGGGCTCTCCTCGTCCTCGTCCTGAAAGTTGTATTCTACGGTTTCGTGATGCGCCAATCCCCAATCACCTCGACGGCACTTTATGTACTTGTTGATCAATCCTTTATGTACTGTATGTGACCTTGCAACAGAGCGCTTGACCTCAACTTTGAACCAGCCTTCCGCCTCCCGCCTGCCCTGCGTTGTAAGCAACATATTCGGGAATGCACACACATCCCCCACAATAGGCACACGCAGTCTGCGCGATTCCTTCTCCCTCTGCTGTACCTTGTCCGATCCGAGATACAAATAGCTCTGTCCCGAAGCGGGGACTCCAACTTCTCGGAGCCACTCATGTCGACATACCATACATTGTCCAGCAGCGGACGCGATCTTTAGATTCTCTATTCGATTTCGACGAGTAAATTTGTTATGTAACTTGTCGACATGGACAACTTGTCCATTGGACTCCTTTTCATCCTCGCTATCTCATAGAAAATTGTCAAAATGGTATTCCACCACAACTCCTCAGACCCCCTCGCCGTCGTCACAGCACCCCCACCAGACGAGAGTCCCGAAGAGAAGGCGGCCAGAGAAGAGCGCGAAGCCGAAGCACAGAAAATCAGCGACCAGATCGACGCCGGACGAACTCCGCATAGAGAAAGCTGCCCTCAAAAAACAAGAACAGATTGTCAAGATCCTGCTACTCGGTCAGAGTGAAAGTGGTGAGTGTACCTTCGACGATATGGACACACCTCCCTCTCGATCACACCTGACACTCTTGTCGTTTGCTTTCGACAGGGAAATCCATCACCCTCAAGAGTCAGTGACATGCATCGATCTCCACTTTGTCCGAGCGCTCATACTTGATCCCAGATTTTCGTATAAGATTCGCGCGAGACAACTTGAAGTGGGTGCAAGAACGCGCCTCTTGGAGAACAGTCCTACAGCTCAACCTCGTACGTTCCGTCAACAAGATCGTCGAGACATTACAAGCAGCCATCGATAACGAGGACGAGCCTGATCCCCTCCCTTTCGACAAACACTACCTGCTTCGACTCCCTGTCCCCTCTGCGGAGTCGAGACCGACCTGAAACGACTGCTTGGTGTAAAAGACGAAGAAGTTTGGGATCACTCTGCGCAGTCTCCCAAACTCTCACCTCGGACGTCCTTTGAATTCTATGTTCGATCCCGAAACTGGCCAAGCTTCCTGCAGGCCTCTCGCATACTTAGATCCCTCCGAAGGCTCTGAATCTCGGAGACCAATCAAACACGACGGT
>JBBPOJ010001172.1:0-15930 GCA_038091395.1 Leccinum rimulosum | reverse complement strand
ACGTCATCTTCTCGGTCACCAGCAAGGAAGATTGCTTTGATAATGTCCTGGCGGACATTTTGTTCTAGGAGGGCTATGCCCATGGTGTCGTCGCATCAAGCCTGGTCATAGAGCCCGAGCCAGTAAGTCAAGAAGACTTGTGTCCTCTCTTCTTTTCCTTGTTTCTTAGCCATTAGCTTCCGGGTGGCGATGTCTCTTTCGTTCCCGATTTGGAAATGTGATTGGAGTTGTTCTTCCAATACTTCTGACGAGGGGAAGTGAGCTCCGTCCTTATACTTTTGTAGTTCATTGTGAGCCCATGCTCCCGCTCCATTCGCGTCTTTTTCTTTATTCGATCCAATCCTGGTTAGGACTGCCAGAGTGATTTCCTTCGTGGTGGGAAAGCAGTCTTCATTGCATGCCGGGTAGGTACTCATCTTGCACCACCATTCTTCGAAGCGGAAATAGGAACCATCAAAGGTTCCTGGATCGGGTACTATATCTACCCTCTTTGAGACTTTTGCCGGTGCTCGGGTGGATGCCGCGGTCTCTGCAGCTGCGGCTGCCGTTTGTGTTGCCGTTAAGGCGTTTTGGGTGGCAGCGGTGAGGAGGGCAGTGAGCTGGGTAAGTCGGCATTTGAGATCGTCGATCTCCTCTTGATAGGTGGGAATGCCCATGGGGGATCCTGGACGTGACGCCATCATGAGTGCAGAGGGTTACGGATGCTTCGTAATGTGAGTGGATAGTTGGGTCGAAAGGGGTACAGATATTTCCGTCTATAGCATTGTGGTAGAACTCGTGTTCTAACCAGTACTGCCAATTTCCAATGAATTCGATTTCGTAATTTTCCCCTGAAGTGATGTCGTTAGGGTCGTAATCTGGGTGATCCTCGGGAGCTATGAGTTCTAGGTGTGGGATGGGAAAGATTCGAATTTCAATTGAGGGTGTGGTTGGGTGCTCAATGGTGGGCAATATGCTATGTCGAGACTAGTTCGTGGAGATACTCACGAGGAGACCGTCAACACGAACTTTTTTGGGTACCTGTAAAGGAAAAACTATGCTATACCAGCGGAGCACCGGTGGAGCCTTGTCGAGGACGAGTGGGGGAACCGGGTTCTGCCTGGCTACGGCTGACGATTTAGCTCAATGAAGCTATGAATCTTATTTAACGTAGAAGAGATCATGATTCTACGCTTTCACAAATACAACGCGGGTGACTGCTCCCACTCGAATGTGGACTACTGATCACCAAAGCGAACAAAGTTGTAAGCGCTACTTTGAGACACAGTTGAGATTCGAGTTGTATTCTCGAGTCGTTAAGGTCGAGCAACCGCTATCCAAGTATAGGTATTTGAAGCCTACGCGGCGGGTCAAGGAAACAAGGTAGTGAAAACAAAAAGTGGTTGTCGCGTGTACCGGCGACGGGTAGGTGTGAGAGACGGAAGAGTAGTCTTGTTCTAATGAAGGCGACCTCTAGACACTAGACAGCGTCTGGCACACCTAACACTAAAACTAAGCTAAAGGGAGGGGAAGGTTGTCGTCGCTAGAGGGAATCCAACAAGAACAAGACTGGCTTGTTCTGTTGGCTGCATTCACATTTTATACTATGATACTTGGTCCGTGCTAGAGTGGCTATACTACAATGCAACTAGGGCGTGTATCAACACAGCCGGCTAGGGTTTACTAGAAATAGATAGATTAGTGAACGTGGATACCTCGTGGAGTGACTGCGGACTGCGCATCTTAGACACCATCCCAGAATGCGCAGATTGGAACTCTGAGGAAGTCACGCATTTAGGAAGAAGGTCGAGATGCGTGACTGAGTAAGTTAATGAGGTGCGATGCGAGGGATATGGATCTGAGCATTTAGGCATTGCGCCGGAATGCACAGATTAGGAGTGCGAGAGTGGGAAGGTTTGTAACAACCTAGACAAAGCATACTATATATGCAGATACCTACTTTGTACGTGTAAGTACTCACTAGTCTATGATGGTGAAGGTGGGAAAGGCATTATTGCCTTTACCGACTCCAATTGGGGTCAGGACATCCAAACAGGACACTTGCAGACAGGTTTTTACCTGAAACTTGCGGAAGGGGTCTTCCTATGGAATTCCCATCTCCAGAAAACCACTGCCCTCTCCTCTACCGAGGCAGAATACATGGCATTGAGTGACTGCTCTTGTCAAGTAGTTTGGATCTGACAGATGATGGGTGAGCTCAGTTATAAGCTGCGCCCAATCCCCATTTGTGGTGACAATCAAGGATCTTTGTTTATGGAAGAAAATCCAGTCACCGAAAATGATCAAAACATATATGACTCCAATATCACTTCATCCGTGACACCATCATGCAGGACAAGATAATTGAACTGTTCTATGTAGAAGGAACAAAAACTCAGCTAACATGTTCACGAAGAACCTTACATTTGAGAAGTTCGCTGAATGTCGATCTCAACTCGGTCTTGAGTTCTACTCTGACTCAATGCTCGCTAGTAATACTAATTACTACGCGGATGGCTTATCTCTCATCACTTACATCCACTATAGTAGTATACTAAGTAAGTGGGAGTGTTGAAAGTATGAGCATTGAAGTACTAATCTAGTAAATAGTTCACACACTTGTATTATATAACATCGCTCAGTCACATCTGAGTTTGAATAGGAGTTTATTCAATCCCCGTCCACAACCACAATGTTCCCCTTGACTCGCCCTCGTTCTCACCCAATGTAAGTACTCGAGCTCCCCTCTTATATCTTGAACATTCACAACATCATTGAGCATATATTCGGTGTCTTAAAGTGCCAATTTTGTATTCTTCAGATACCTTCATTTGTTGTTACAACCCAGATGACATGTTTGATCTTGGAATTGACTTTGATGCCAGTATCAGCACCTTCCAGCAAATGATGGAGATGAGTATCCAAGTGGCCCACCAGCAGGCTTTGGTGAGGGGTCTGCAATTGAATAGAAAAAAGGCGTGCCAATGAATACCGTGGTAGTAACATTGCGCAGGAGATGTGGATGGACTACCAAGAGGAGCCTGTACAGTGAGGGCTGTTGTAGTAGATGACCAGCGCGCTGCGCAACTTGAACTATACTAGTATTCAAGTTGTACATAACAACATACAATTATACATAGTACATACGACATGATGAATCCATGACTCGGACTTGGCAATACATCATGACATGAACATAAATTATTCTTGAAAATGCCTCATCATACTATTGGGTGGGATCCCAGCTTGACAAGCAAGTTCAATCTCTGACAACCTGTATTCCAACTAGTCCTTCCTCGCTTCTTCATTCAATGTCAGAAATAAAACAATCTGATTGGTCATGTGAATAGGTGACAGATAATCACTAGTAATTGCTTAGACGTGAGCTCTTGATGTTAGTTGAGGAGATCGATGGCAGCTCTGAGATCATTTCCAGGTGGGGAGGTAGTGCCATGTTACGAGAAAGATCCCTTACTGCGGCTGCAATCTCCAGCATTGCCGCACCACCTGCTTGCTGTGCCAATATGGTCGCAGACACCTGAGGGCGCGATCTTTTACGTGACATGCTACTTTCGACGGACTCGACGGCTGAAGTAGCCGACTTTCTCTTTGTATGGCTAACACTGGTGATTGCTGAGGTAGGTGTGCTAACAGCACTCCCAGTTGAGTCCCAAATCCTGCAATATAGCTGGATGGAGTCGATGGAAGAAGAGTTGCAGAATCACTAATGGATGATGATGCTTGGGCTGGGTCTGAGTCTGCTGGTTGTGGCCCAGTCCTGCTGGTGGTGTCATTTTCAATCTTGTCTGCAGCAGCAAAGAGCTGCCAGAGGTTTAGTGCAGTAGTAGGACCACTACTGCCAGCTACGGCATTGGCTGGTGCCAGTGGCGCACCTTGATCGGCCTGGGGGGGACGCAAAACATGCTGCCACCAGTTGCTTGACTTGGGGACTAGTGTCTCGACCAAAGCGAAGTGGTTAAAACATTTTGTCCTGAAGGGCCCCAAGTTGCAGGCAAACTTATGAATCTACACAGTGAACAAGTCAGTAATATGGTCTATGACTGTGTTCAATACAACATCCAAGTGACAGTCACCTTAACATATCTCTTCCATACATCTTTTTGTGTGAGGCTAATCATCATGGCACCCTCTTTCTCGGAGTATATGAATCCTGATGCATTCTTGAGAGCAATAACTGCTGCATACTGTCTTTTCATCTATTTGTTTTCTTAGCACTTACACCAGTTTGGCCCACCTGGCATCCAATGATTAAATAAGAACTGGCCAGTTGGAATCGACACTCACATGCCTCAGAATCTTTGTCTCCTCCCTTTGTGTTCGTTGTAGAACCTTGTAGGTCTCTGTTCAGATATACCTCATTTTTCACGCTTTTCAAATAGTCTCCCCCTCCTCCTTACTTATCTCCGGACCCACCTTTTACAGTCCGGACCTATTTATCCCTACTCCGGTACTCCTGTATGCTCAGACTTACCTTACCTAGACCAGTTTGTGCTCGTCGCAAACCAGAGACTCTGTATTTTACCTTGTACTTAGTTTTCTTTTTGTTTTCTTTTGTTTTGGGTTTGCTACACTCACTTAGAATGTAGCTACACAGTCCCGGGAATGCCCAGCAACTATAAAAAACTTGTTTTTAGTTATGAAATACAGTTTCTGCTATCTACCACTTACCATCTATCTGCAAGTCATCGTCCTTCACCTCATAGCTCACTATGGAGCTCCCCTTCAACGTCTATTGCACTGCCAACACATCCTTCCTCATTACCAGACCATGACCAGACTATCCTAAGCACCTCCAGACTACCCTCGGATCACTGTTCAATGCTGTTACCACATCTAGGAAGACCTCCGAACTCACTAGACCCCTTTAGGATAGAGCCTTTTACAAGGCAAACCCCTGCTCACTACCTGACTACTCCACCAATCGGGTTGTTGTCTACACACCATGAACTTGGCTGCCATCAAGGATATTGCACCTGTCCAGGTAACTTTCTTGAAGTTATTTCCATTGCCAGCCCTGAGTAACTCTGTAATGAGATATTCGAGTAGTGCCATGGTCTTTTCATCATTCCACTGCAAAGCTTTCTTGTGAGCCTTTGAGGTCTGTCTATCTCTGATGTGAAGGGAGTCAACAACCGGGCCTTGTGAGTGCAATGAGCGGCTTGAGGTCGTGCTGGTCTCTGACATGCTAGGACATACAATGAGGAGGAAGAGTGCTAGAAAGCAGTCGACATGGCGATCACAATCGATGGAATCCGGACAGTTCTAGTGTGGCAGTATGGAGTCACAGAGTATGTACATATGACCTAGAGTTGAAACTTCCATTTCAGTTTCACTCTTTTTTCGGAGTCCATACTGGACCTAAGTTATGCTGCTTTAAACCTTGCCATTCGCAAACTGAATGAGAGAGACCAAGATGACAACAATTTTCATACTCGCACAAAACATTTACTTCACAAATTTGCCTATCATTTATTGTCTAATCAAGAACTGTCAGGACAACAAGTCACAGCTTATTTGCTTGGGAATGGAGATCATTATACAAGTCACAATTATGTCTCTATATTTTGAACTTTATTTGAAAACACTGTACAACAATTATAACCAAGTCCTGAATGTTATCCAGAAAACTTTGCACCTGAAATGGTATTGGATTCTATGAGTAATAGCTTGCCACGATCATCACAAACACAGGACGAATGTGAAGAAGGACTTGAACAATCAGATAATACTATCCAGCAAGCTTGCTCTGAATCTATTTCTGAAGATGAGGTTATGATAGATGTTGGTCATGACAACTCTTTGGTCATGAAAGCTAACATTGTAACTGATTATATTCTTCAAGGAAATATACTATCCAGCTCATTCAGGTCAATGATTCTGTCAACAGAGAAAAGCCTAAATTCTTGCCCATCAACCTGAAGTGGATTCTTGACAAGGTACAGATGACCTAGACCAGAGGTTCTACGCAAATCTCTCAGTCACCTCCTTGAGCTCTCTGACATGGCGAGTCTTGATGATTGAATCAGACAGATTATGCTGTCTGATTCCTAGGAAGTAGGGTAATTTGAAGTAGTATAAATAATAAATTGGCCATCTACTACAACTATAGCATGTGAACTTACCATGTTCCAAAGGCCATGCTCCTTCTTTGCCATGATTCAATGAGTCTGTTGAATACTCATGAATGAGGTCCACCAAAGTCTCTATCATTAATTCCTCCTTGTGTGCCAAGGTTATAGTGAATTTCTGTTTATGAAGACCAATACACAGAGTTTCTGCTGCATGCCTGAACAGAATTGTCCAGTTATGTGCTTGAGCAGTATTTATAGCATCAACAAACAAAGCTGTAATAATAATAATAATCATTTATGTATAGTTGATAAAAGTAATAAAAAATAAGAACTTACAAGCTTCTCCATGACAGAAATGAGGATTATGCTGAGGTACTGGCACTGGCTGTTGAGCCTGCTGACTGGGGGGCTCCATATTACCACTGGCAGTGGAGTCATTGACAGCTGCTGCAACTTGAATTCTAAATAATAAAAGTAAAATAAAGCATAAACTTACAAGAATTGAGATCAGGACTAGACCACTGGGACTCCTGCCCACCCTAAATCATGCCTCCAGCCTGAGAAAGCTGAGGATTACTGTTAGATGCTATCATGAGGGTTAATTATGGTTGCATAGATTTTAAAAAGGTGAAATGACATGATAACTTACACAATTCATTTCCATTGTTGAAATGGAAACCCTCAGAAGGCTGAGGCTGAGACTGGACTCCATCCCAGCCTGCCAGGGAACTAGTATATCCACTCCTAGTAGTGGCTTGAATTGTGCCTCCAGCCTGAGAAGGTTGAGGAACACTGTTAGATGCTATGATACCACCATGAAGGTTAACCATCCTTGCATAGTAGATAAAAACAATGATAACTTACACAATTCATTCCTATTATTGAAATGGAAATCACCACTGGCAGAAGGCTGAGGCTGAGATTGGTTTCCATCCCAACCTGCCAGAGAACTATAACCACTTCTGGCAGTTTGATTGGATCTCCAATGTAGAAAAAAATCACCAGAAAAATCATTCAGGTGATTGATTCACTAATATGTCAGCATTGTAATGATATACCCAAAAAGTTAGTGGCTTTATTTTAGAGAGTGACTTGAAGCATACTACTGTAACTCAGACTGTGGTGTAAGTGCTAAAATTTTTGGTCAGCTTTTTCATCTGAGTGAACTACCTGGCACTGCAACAGCAGTGCTCCCAGGCCTGGCACTGCCAGCACAATACCAGGCCAGGCCAAGGCCACTCTGTGGCTCAGCTCTCACTTGCAGAGCCTGGACTAAAGAAAACTGGAAATCATAATGAAGAGTCTCCCTGCCACTGAACCATTGATTCATGTTGGCAGTGGCAGGAATTTACATAGTAGATAGTACTATTTTAAGTTTGAGTCATATTATGGTCGAGGAAGGGATGCAAGTGGTGGTATTGAACAACTTGTGTTATCAGATCAGATCAATGAGTCCGAGTTGCACCCAAATGTGTGGTGGCTGAGCGCTGAGCCTCAATTATGTAAATTTGGCCCAGCGTACCAAGTTACAATATTTGCAGTATGGCAAGTGGTCCCCTCGATCTTGACTTTCTCTCAATTATCTCCCCCCCTCTCTCACGCCCTCTCTCAACAGATGTGCACAGGCACTGCGGGCATGTACCCTCACCCTTGCCCTCCCTCTTACTTTCTTCTCGTCTGCTCCTCCTCGTCTCCATGTCCTGCCCTCAACTTCACCAGCATCTCACCTTTACCATTACCGGAACTCACCCTCATCCATTCTCTCCCCTCACTCTAGTATACTCAGCATGTGCTATCTCCCTCCCCTCCTTCTGTCTCCCCTCTGTCTCCATCTCCTGCATCTCCCTGTGTGCATGCACACACTCTCTCACCACTGCCTCCCTCTCCCTCTCCCTCTCCCCTCCCTGCACCATTGCATCCGAATCAACGCACATGTGCTCCCCCACCCTTAACACTCTGCACTCAGTGTGCCGGAATGGACGACAACAAACACGCACCTCACCACCACCTCACCATCTCCCTCTTCCTCACCCTCTCCCTCTTATGTCAGCTCTTGATCATGCTGAACTAATTATGGGACTGATAATTGTTCATCAAGAATACCAGTGCTGAGATAACATTTTCCTTGGTATGTATTTCTTCCACTATCTGTTCATATCCTTTAACTTGCTGCTGTCCACTTTACAATCACTGATATTCAATGATCTAGGACTGGTCTTATTATATCAAGGGTATATATGGTTGTCTGTCATAAAGCATTCTTTGAAAGGTGGCCAAAATGTTGATGCCACAGAGAGAAGTTATCCTCAGAGGTAAGGGAGGATAGAACGCGCATTACTGGAGTAATCGTAGAAGACTGAAACCAGTGCAGGTTGTTCCTTGGAGATAAAGCAGACGCCTGTATCACCAATTTTCCCTTAGCGTTCCAAATGGAAGTCTGAATGCCTTGAATGCGGCACTTATAGCCTTGAGCTGTCAGCGTAGGTACCGAAAGGAGACGATGAGTCGCCTTTGGTGCATACCAGACTCCTTCTAAGACAATCGAAGGTAGACTTTGCTGACATACGATGATCTTACTAGGTCCATGAAGAGGAACCTTTTGACCATGAGCAACAACTGCATAACAAACAGTGTCATTGAGATGAGTGAAGTCATCAAGATAAGGGCTCAAATGATCAGTGCATCCACTATCAATCATCCAGTGGTTGCGGGCAAAGTCATCGGCAGAAATCCCCCCAAGTGCAAAAGCACTCAAATAAAAGTAATCAAGTAGCATTGTGCGCTCATTATCTAATCCAGAATTTAACATCTCCGCGTGATACGGGTCTGGAAAAGGTTCTCTAGGTTCGTAAACGTGAAAGCCTTGTGAGGCCTCTACTAGAGGTAAAACATGCTCGTAGGCAGAGAAGCAGCAGCATCTACAAGATGATCCATGGCGCCAAAAGATTGGCTAGAAACTAAACCTCCAAGCGAGATGGTAATCTTCGCTTTCTTCTTTGTCTTCTTCTTTGTCCCTGTAGATGAGACTATGCTTACTTCAGAAGGGACTCTCACTGAAGAAGCCGGACTGAAAGGGCTGTGAAGGCCCCGCCATGTCCATCCCAGTATCCTCGTCTTGAGGTCATGTCGTTGCAGGATAGGTCTGTTCGACCTGCATCTCCTCAATATGAGAAGTCTCGGTGTCATCCACCGGCATATCCTCTTCTCCCTCGACCAGGTTTACAAAACCGTCGATTTCAACCTCGTTGGCTCTAGCAGGAGCCTTGCCCTTATTCCCATGTCATTGGGAATACCAGTCACGTTTCTGGTTCATACCAGGACGCTTGGACTTGTTAGTCCATTTCTTCTGATGACTCGAAGAGCCACCAGAGTTCGTCGTTTGACCAGAAGAGTTTCCTCGATTCTGGCCATTGTTCTAATCCGCCCAATTGGCTTGTGGCGGACCACGACGAATGACAGTCATCCTGTTAGCTTGTGATTGTATAGGAGGAGGGCGAGAAGGTCCAGTGCGTGTCTCACTGATCCTTGAGGTGAGGGGTGCAGTGGTGGAATTCCGAAGGTTGATTTCGGCAAGTACCATGTTGGTGATCGTATCCATAGTAAATTTGGTCTCATCAGTCACAGAGTGAACGATGGTGGAACGAAGCGCATGGTAGTTGGAGGGTTGAAGGTGAGTGAGGGTGAGCATAGCTCGGAACAATTCAGGGAGATCTAAACTAGCAGTGGCGAGCTGTTGGAAGGAAGAAGTAATGGAGGATAAATCCTCCGCCGCAGTCTTGAGTTGGACTCTCTTCTCGATGATTTCATGGAGAAGGAAGAAGCGGCCAGCAATGCCTCCAGTTGCATAGAGACCTGCTAACTTATCCCAGATCGCCTTAGCTCTAGATTCCTTGGCTGCTGTGGGATAGTCATAGGAGACTAATCCTAGATCTGAATTGTTGAGGGTAGATGCGATAACACCTGTGCATCGCATGTCAAGCGCTAATCAGTAGTGTTGATCCTGAAGAAGGTCTGCTTGCATGGTGGTGAAACCAGCATAAGTGAGCGACCCATCTACAAACTGCCAGAGACCATATGCGGAAAGGGTGTTACGAAGACGAGCAGCCCAAGTAGGATAGTTCTTCTGCTTGAGAAGCTGGGAAATGCGAGAAAGAAGAGAAGAGTTGATTTTTACATCAGAGGTGGTCAAAGTGGGAGCTATTTGATCGAATGTGGGAGGACATCTGCAATAAAGTCGTCAGCAAAAGTTGTTTCAAATAGACACTTGATGTCAGAAGAAAGAGTAAAAGATTCTGTCCTCGAAGAGGTTACAGACGGACAAGGACTTTGCGTCGTAGAGACGGCAATGTCTAAGTTGTCTTCCCTATGTCCCCATTTCCTTGATAAGTATTCCTTTCTCTGTAAATGTCTCCACGATCGTCTTCCCATATCTTTCATTCTCCATATAGCTGCTCGATGTGATTTCGAAGCAGGTGGTTCATAGGTACCAAGATTCCAAGTCTTTGTTTGTCGATGATAGAAATAGGTGTCTCCAGAATATGGTACTATCTCTAGACATTCCAAATCCGCAAAGTAAGTCTCCACAAAGTAATGTGGGTTGGGAATGGTGTCGTCATAAAGAAATCCTTGATTAAGGACTATATCTGGGCTATCATGAGAACAATAAGGAAAGATGATATAATCAAGGTGAATTGTACATGCTTCAAGAGCAGTACACTTATCATCGTAATAGTTCTTGATATAGGAATACTCTATGAAATCTGGAAGAGGAAATGAAAGAGGCAAGGTGGAATGAAATAAAATATTCAAACCACATATGAAAATCTCGTTGTCTTCACTGATTTTGGTAAGACTTTCCTGATCTGAGTCGTCCAACTTCTCGTCTAAGGGCCTCTATATATGCCTTCAAGCTCGACATGGTTGTCAGCGAGGGCAGCGGTCTTGATCTCTGATTGTAAACGATGAGTCATTCTAGCCTCAGGAGTCTGAGACTGTGAGAAGGTGTGACGATGGAAGCGATCAAACTGTCAATTCCAATCAGCCTGAGTCATAGGATGATGGGGATGAGGATTGGAAAAGGCAAGATTAGGACGTAGCGAAGCCTCTAGAAGGTCGTTGGCATTGCAAGGATGAAACTGGTTGCGGTTGAGGATCTCGAAACCCTGATCATGGACAGATAAAGGAGCAGTCCAATTGTTGACCAAGGGGGGGAAAGCGTATCCCGCACCCTCATAGGCAGAGCCTATGGTTTCATACAGTCCTGTATACATCCAAGAATTGATTGTATACGCTCTGGTCTCGACAGAGTGAATCTGGAAAGGATCCACTCATTGGCCCACCTCATAGGGTGGTAGGTGCCTCAAAATATGAAGCGGAACTGGAGGAAGAAGCGGGTGGTCCTACTGTATGAAGGGATTGAGTTCCTCGATGACGACCTCTAGACCCACGATCCGAGTTGAAGGGACCGTCTCTTCTGAAAAGAGAGGGCGTTCTGGGAACGTCAGGGTGATGCACTGGCGGATTGCCACGTCTAACACCACGATGTCCTCTGGCGCAAGGGGTCTGTGAAGTCTGCCCATCGCGAATGTGTTGCGATGGTAAGGAGGTTCCATTGTGCAATGAGCCTTGTTGCCTGTTGCGCAAGCCATGACGACGAAGGAGGGTAAATGGACGAGAGAAGATAGGAGTGGTGTTGAAACAATCATATTTATTTGATTACATGATTGTTTATGTCATCGGTCTAGAACTTACTTCTAGACTATTCTTTCATTTTCTATGATGACTCATTAGTATTACTCATACTTATCTTGCTTACTGATCAGCTTACTGATCATGACTCATATATCTTACAAAGCATGACTCAGAATGACTCATTGCTTATATATCATGATAAGAGTTCTTTACGCTATTGGCTAGAACTTTTACATAATATTCTATTACATTCTATATACCATAACATGTACAAACAGTCATGTAGTATATAAGAGGGAGCTAGACGCCCCTTCAATCTAACAGTTTTACCACTCATTCTCACACTTGTTCCTCACTTCACTCACAACAACTACTCAAACTCGTTCAAGTTATTTCATAGCAAGTTACACCTGTAGCAGTAGAAATTATATATCAAAGCACTGTAATAACCACAATAGCGTTATACATAAATGTGCTAGTGAGATACTGGGGGATCCTCCATCGATATATCACACTAGTTGATAGTAGGTGATATATTACTCATGCTTGCTGTTTCTGCCAGATAGTCACTACAGGGACTCTTGATATATTACACCTGCTCATCGTGTGATACATCAACCGTGCTGATTGTAGTATGTGCATTTGACTCCTCAGGGTCGGAGTCAGGGGGTTCAGTGATATATTACTCATGCTTGTTGTTTCTGCCAGATATACAGGGACTCTTGATATATCACACCCGCTCATCGTGTGATACATCAACCGTGCTCATTGTATGTGCATTTGACTCGCTGATCAGGGGGCACAGTGATATATGACTCATGCTTGTTGTTTCTGCCAGATATACAGGCATGAGTCATATATCACACCTGCTCATCGTGTGATACATCAACTGTGCTCATTGTATGTTCATTGACTTGCTGATCAGGGGTTCAGTGATATATGACTCATGCTTGTTGTTTCTGCCAGATATACATGGACTCTTGATATATCACACCCGCTCATCGTGTGATACATCAACTGTGCTCATTGTATGTGCATTTGACTCGCTGATCAGGGGGTTCAGTGATATATGACTCATGCTTGTTGTTGCTGCCAGATATACAGGGACTCTTGATATATCACACCCACTCATTGTGTGATACATCAACCATGCTCATTGTATGTGGATTTGACTCGCTGATCAGGGGGTTCAGTGATACATTACTCATGCTTGTTGTTGCTGCCAGATATACAGGGACTCATATATCACACCCACTCATTTGTGTGATACATTAACCGTGCTCATTGTATGTGCATTTAACTCGCTGATCAGCGGGTTCAATGATACATTACTACTCATGCTTGTTGTTGCTGCCAGATATACAGGGACTCGTATATCACACCCCCTCATTGTGTGATACATCAATCATGCAGACTGTATGTGCATTTGACTCCTCAGGGGGTCGAGTGATATATCACCCATGCTTGTTGTTGCTGCCAGATATACAGAGACTCTTGATATATCACACCTGCTCGTCGTGTGATACATCAATAATTACTCATGCTTGCTGTTTGATAGTGTACAGGGACTCTTGATATACCACACCTGCTTATCGTGTGATACATTACTACGCACACTCACCGAGTCGATGTTGTATATTAAATCAACCATATTGATATATCACTCCAGGAACAGTCTCTCCTTTGCGGAGCGTGATATATCATTCATGCTAGCTACCGTTGAGCAGTGTGATAGATTACGAGGCTTTCAACGCAGATACATCATACATCCTCCACGGATGATGTACTAGGAATTGTCTTCCACAGGGATTGAAATCCACTCACTAAGTTCGAGCGCAGAGTCGCCTGTCGTTTAGCATAAGCCCCCAAACCCTCACGCTCTGCCTCATTTTGAAATGTGCGAGCAGATGCACACTGCAACCATTCATCAGCAAATCCAGGATTTCACCATAGTTGTCATAGTGACATAGTCCCACTATAGTGAGCTCATAGTAATTATAGTGTCATAGTATTTACATAGATATCTCATAGTATCATAGTAATGATAGACTGCACTAGAGTTTAATAGACTATAATGAGACAGTAGATTAGTTCAAGTCAGTTTGCTATTGTATTGGACTAGTCTATAATGACACTAGTAAATATAACAGACTACTGAGGACTATCAGCACCTATGATTTTTTTTTTTTCACCAGTAAATCAGTCATTACTGAAGCTTGTTGAGATAGTAGAAAAAATTGATGTGACAATGGGCCATAAGGGTCATGCTGAGTACTGGCAGTCACAGCAGAAGTCCCAATGAATATGATTTAAGATTCCGGGTCACCATCTGACTCAGTCTGCCAGTGTGTCCCTGTCATCCAGGCTCAGTTCTTGGGGAGTGATGATAGTAGTACTACTATATACATAACACACTCAGGCCAGTGGCAGTGCATTCAAGTTCTATTCACTCTATTATTCAAGTTTGGGTGACCTTCAAGTTGGCTAGTAGTAGTACACTCAGGTTGACTCTGCACATTTGCTCCGAGTCTGCCAGCTAGTAGGCTCCAACTTGCCAGTGAGTTATTTTCCTTCAATGCTGCTGCTGGCCCACCTTCAAGTGCAGCCTCAGTACAGTCACACACCGTTGGCATGACCAACATCAACCGGTGCGCAAGGAGGGTCTCGGGGACACTGGCCGAGCAATGGTCACCACATGAAGAACGCACAACACGTCGCTTGACTGTACGACCGCGAGTCTTGTCCCTCGTGATATCCTGTCTCGAAATCTCATTAGCAGAGAGGTTCTCATTCATCTGTATCTGCTGCTTGCGCACGTCATCAAGAACTGACACGGAATGATAAACCCAGCCTGAGAGTCTACCCAGACAAGGATTCCGAGGAGAACGAAACCGTAAACAAAAAGATATAAAATCGGCCCACCGTATCTCATGATGTCCATCATCTCACCCATACTCTTGAAGAAGTCATGAGTGGTGTAGAACCATTACAGATGAGCAAGAACACTGGATTGACTGAAACGAATGCCGACCGTAGCTGCACACCATAGATTCAACAAGAAGCATAGAAAACAGACGTTCAAAAGACTTACCACGTTGGCAACAGGCGAAAGGACGGATAGTGTGAAATATGGTGTCCAAGTAATCAATACAGGTCAGATGTTTCGTTTATCAAATGATCGTGATTATGAGGCTGGCTTGCGAGGTTTTCGCGTAGGTAAGGAGGCAGCCGGACAAGTACACCTGGGGACGTCTCAATACGTCTCACCTATAACGGACTGGACTTTCCACTCACAGCACACACAATCATCTCGCCGCGGCGCGATAGCGCGGGTTTGTTAGTAAACCGATGCTCGACCAGCACAACGAGCTACTACGACAGGCAGAGGACGAACGCGTGCGCCGACCGTGCCGTACTGAACGAGGACAATCCGCTGATGAAAATCAATGAGCGAGAGGAAAGGAAAATGAGCGAAGTAACTAACAAACAACCCAAGTCCGTAGAATTGATTGGTGGCAGCAGCAAACACCAGTATGATAACCGTGGCAATAATGACACTGAAGACAGAATCCCAAAGCAAGTGGCCGAGCCAAAGACCGACAGATGTAGATAAGCGGTTTGAAGATTGTATCGCTTGGACAGACGATCGGCGTTCCCGCGAAACATAGCACAACGAAAGCAGGGTGTACAGCCTTCAGAACGAATTAACACACAGAAAGGTGAAGGATGCCAAAATCATACCATGATGACCCCAAAGAATGCGACCCACTTCAAGTCCACAAGCGTCCCAGCTGCAACCTGAGGGAAGTTGCATAATTGGCCATAATGATGCTAAGTGCTCCCGTCGTGTCGCCCGAAACATTTGTAACCAGATTCAGCACGTTACGTTGGGCCTGTGAAACCTGGAGCAGGGGTAGCATCCGAAGTATACGCAGACGATCAACGGTGCTGCCAGAAGGGTGCCACATCGATGAACGTAACCCGACCCCCCCAGCAATGATCGTTTTCTTATTCCGTGTTGATTTCTTTTTGTACTTAAAGCCGACGGGACTCGCGCATAACGCCCCCGCTTCGAGACCCGAGACGCCGTCAACATTGTCGATCCGAGCTTTGCCTGTCCAAGTGTAAGCAGACGATCCACGGTGCTGCCAGTAGAAGGGACTCACGC
>JBBPOJ010001171.1:0-15948 GCA_038091395.1 Leccinum rimulosum | reverse complement strand
AGGCGATGGCAGCGATGATGATGCCTTGGAGCCAGCATCGCTCAGAGAAGAGGGTCTGTGAGTCTTCGTCCGGGATCCAACTTGGATTGAAGGCCATGTACGTGGCTGACCAGGGAACCGAGGTCAATTTTGAACGAGGTGCATGCCAGTGTTCTCTGCCAGTGACACATAACTTAAGTAAAATCCGGGCACTAGACAATCAATATTTTCTTCATCATTTCGCAGAACGAAGCGATGGCCATTAGTCATCATGCTGTGCGTGCACTGGATTGCCGTAAGTGCATAGTACTCATATGCAAGACGACGGTGACTGATTATTATGCACTTATGGCGACTGACAATGTGTGCGCACACTGCCACCGTTGCCGCGTTGGCAGAGACCGATGTGACGGAGCTACATTGCTATTACTAAGTCTGTGTGCGAAGAGGGACACTCAGCAGTGGGTGCTCGTCCGTCTGACACGCCTCTCCGAGGATCGGGGTCGGAGTAGGGATAGATAAGGGACCGGCAGGTAGCAGTTTTGAGCCTGCGAAAGCTCTTATCGGGGCTGCTGCCGCTACGCTGGCCATGCGAGTCCGTTTAGGATTCAGCTTCAATCTTATGTAAGCCCTATCAAGGGAGACTCGCAGAGGCGGCTACGGCGATACGAGGGCGCGACCCCGGATAGATTGGTTGCATGGCGAGACGTACGCACGAGTGGGGAGCCCGGAAGAGTGAGGCTTCCTGCTCGAAGAAAAGGGTGGAAAAGGGAATCCCACAGGTGGTGCGCTCGTGCGGGCACTTTTGCGCTGCTATGCAGGTCCCCACGTTGGCACATGCCAACGAGGGATCGCTCCTCGCCATCCTGTTTAACGTTGTGCCTTCGTTCAACCGTTGACTTGTCCAACTTGAAACGTTAAAGTTGCATCCCGATCTTCGTCGCACGCTCATTCCTCGAGTGGTTTATCGTGGGTTTGCGCGTGGTCCGGATGCATCAGAGAGAAAAACGGCCTAAGCCAGCCCCTTGCTCACTGGGAGTTTAGGTTAGTAGTAAGCGAGGTATGCCGAAACAACCATTTCCTTTCTCTCTCTCTCTCGAATTTGAGGATTGTGATTGGACTTGGAGAGGCGTACGAGAACGTCTCCGTTGGATCCCGCTCTTTGGCAGGTGTCCCAATTCGCGTACCGTCAAGCTCGCGATTCAACTGTCGTGACGCCGGCTGAACCGTGGCTTGTACCGCTATTCATGATATTCCCTCTGACAGGGGTGCGGTCAAGTTGACATGTTGGATCGTCGCATCCTGGCGATCTCCGTGGCATCCCCTCCTACCCGTCCACTTCTCAACTCAGTGATAGTTTCCTAATACCTTACGGTATTTAGCTTTAGCCCCCTCTCAGGCTCGCCGCTCGCGCATGAGAGTCGGTGGCGGATGAGATTTATCAATGAGACTCAGTGCCATCGTACACTAGTGGTCTGATCTGAAGGGATAATCAGCCCCTCAAACTTGCCTAACGTCTCACCGCCTCAGGATGTGACCAATCTTGCCACCCAACCCCAATGCCGCCTCCAGGGAACCGAAAAAGAGTCCCATTAGCGTCCTATTTTATTTGTTCTCTGTACCCCATCCACCTGCGCTCGCATCAGCTCTGTTCATTTGACGGGAATATACCCACAGCAACACACGATTATGGGCACAAGGACGAGGGGATGGAGACGAGGGTGAAGGAGGTGTACAAGGCGGTCTGCTTGAGCGAGCGGTGAGGAGAGTGCGAAGGAACGGATCGAGGGGCTTATTACGGGTGTGGCGGAGCTCAAGGCTGGGGTGCGCATTCTTGAACGAGATTTACAAGCGTTCCAAGTAGGATGCAGCTGCAGTTGCCGTTATTGCTATTGTGGGGATATGCAGGAACGCGTCGGAGTACCGTGTTGCGGTTGTACGACGTCTAACAGGAGGTTGGCATCCGTATAGGCAAACTGGTTTTCGGTGTTGCTGGTCGTGTTGCGACGTACTGGAAGGTGTTGCGCATGTCGAAGACGATGAAGGAGTGGCTAATCTCACTTGAAAGTTCCTGAAGCCTGAAGGCCGAACATCGCTTCCAGTGAAACCGTGGGCTACATCGGACGCGTTAGGCGGCTTCGCGATGTCGGGCAAGCCTTGGGTGCGCGTGTGCAGCATGGGAGGAACGTTCCTTGTGGTTGGCGTTCCCGTCGTCAAGCTCGGCAACGCGATGGTAGTCAGTAGAGGAGCCAATTCCTGGGATTATTTGGCGGGAGGGGGTCTAGCGATGGAGACAGGAAGGTACGGAGACCGGAATGGTGAGAGTGCTGAGCTTGGTGACGACGAAGTTAATGGGCGAGTCTGGACCCGGTCGTTCCTATAATCCACGTGGACGGTTTGTGCATCAATCATTTTGTTCGTGTCAGTGTCATGAGATGGCCAACCCTCGTTTCCCACTTTTACTTAAATCAGTAAGCCCGCGATGCATAGATGATGTTAAGAATAACAATAGCTCACCTCTAAATCCCAAACAGTTCGATTTTTTGCCGAATGAGTTAGATGTCAAAGTGGTTTCAACTGTCAACCGGTTCAAGTTCCAGCTGCTACATCCGATGATTGAGTGGTAGGGAGGAGAGGTTGAAACGTCCCATCGTTTCGTTTCGGCCGGACACGGGTGCTCAGTTGTCGCAGAGAATAAGAATGATATAAAATCCATGCTGGACATCAGGCTCCCCATCACTCAGTCCCTCTATCGTCGGTTTTCGTGCTTAACGACTCGTGAGTACGACTCACCGAAAATCTTGATAGTCAGCCCTAACAATTGCTGACCATCTTGTCATCATAGACTGTTGCAGCTTTTCACAAAAAAAAACAGTTTCCTCAACGCCCGTCAATTAGCCATGAAGTTTTTCACCATCATTGCCTGCTTCGTCGCGGTGGCGGCGCCTGCGCTTGCTGAGCTATATGTGAGCCCAACTCGGTCGCGCTGTCGATTAGCAGCGCAATAATTTCATATATTATAGGATCCCCCCAATCATAACGGGAAGGCAATACCTCCAGCGGCGGAACCGCGCTACCTTCCCCACGAGTAATCGGGTGATGTCGAGACATGGGTCAAGGTCAGGGGAGGGGGAAAGGTATCCTTACCGACATCATTTTATCCTTTGAATGTCCCCCTCTCTCTGCCTGGCGCGCAGCAGTGGGCTTTACTTCATCCCGAACACTCGTCCTTTTTTTCATTTTCAAGTTTCCGATTTGGTTGAATCATTCGTGTGTTTTGATGCTCAAATGGGGAAATATGGGCGTTTCGCTTTTGTGCACTGCGTGATACTGTGACCATCCGAGACTCTGGGTTGCACTTGCTTCTTCCTGAACGTTGACGTGGTCTTCAGGAGTCGGACGCCTTCTGCGCTCTAATAGAAGGAACGACTGTCTTCCTGTCTAATAAGAGTCTAGGACTAGCGCTGCTCGCCAGATCTCGAACACTTAGGTACGGGAACGTACGTACCTGCCAGTGTACATGCATTCATAACCACTGGGTTTGTTCGCAACCCCGATTAGACCTGACGCAAAACTCGTCGGTATATCTCTTTCTTCTCTGCCTTTCTGTCTTGGTGGCGTCGCGTGTACTTCAAAGTTGATCGATCCAGCGGCTTGGTCGGCTTGGTTTTGTGTGAAGAAGCCTGGTCTGAGTCGATGCGTTGCACCTGAACTTTCTCGCCAGCACGTGTCGCGAGAAAAACGTGGTGATTTTGCTTTTATACTGAACGCAGTACATACCGAGTGACAATAACGACGAAATTCCCACCCTCTCGGAATGCGTCTTCGACTACATTCAGTACTAGTGCTGTTCGCGCTTGCCCGAGATTTCACCGCCGTTGCTTGTCAGTCTGAGTCCGTCCAATCAGGCGCAACTGGAGGAGAGTGCATTCACCACGAGGTCGTCCCTCCCGATACGCTTCCTCCCGTCTGGACACAGCATGAAGTCGTCCTCGCAAACGATACCGACGCCTCAATCGCGTCCCTACATGGTATCGAAAATACGACGACCGACGATCCCAAACAACGTCGACGTCGAAAATTCGAGCGCGTGTTCGAGCAACTGAGAGATGAACTGATGGAGTATATGAGTGCGGAAAACATGCCGTCCGAGGCCGTGGTGTGGTTCCGTCGGGTGCGTTTCTCTATTTCTGGGTGCTCGGACGGCAAAGTTGAACCTTGATGTTTCGGTTACGTGCGCGTCGATTCGGGAACCTTTGTGCTTCTGGAAACATCAGAACCTCGAGCACAACGTCCCGGGCGGAAAACTCAATCGCGGTATTAGTGTCATCGATTCGGCGGAGATCTTGAAAGGGAGGGCATTGACGGACGACGAGTACTTCAAAGCTGCTGCGCTTGGATGGTGTATCGAGTTGGTGAGTTTCTCGCTTGCTCTTCTGCTAGATGCATGGATTGACCGGCACTCATCACATGTTCTTCGCCACGGCCGTCCACCCGTCCAAAAAGCTGCAAGCCTCCTTACTCGTCGCGGACGACATCATGGATAAGTCGATCACTCGTCGCGGACAGCCCTGTTGGTACCGCGTCGAAGGCGTTGGCGTTATCGCGATCAACGACGCGTTCATGCTCGAAGGCGCCATCTATCACCTCCTCAAGCGACATTTCAGACACGAGCCATACTATGTCCATCTCTTGGAGCTCTTTCACGACGTGCGTTCGTTTCCATTTCTTTTGTTCGCGTCGTTCGGTAATGCGGATTAGTAACGGACACTCCAGACAGCGTTTCAGACAGAGATGGGCCAGCTGGTCGATCTCATCACCGCCCCAGAGGACCGTGTCGATTTAAGCACGTTCTCCTTCCAAAAGTCTGTCATTCTTATATAACCCTCCCGCGTGCATGCCTGATCACACGCTGCATGTAGACATGCATTTGTCGCGCAATACAAAACGGCATATTACAGTTTTTACCTCCCAGTCGCGCTTGCACTGCGTTTCTGCGGCGTACCCGAGTCGTACGTCGTCGACGAGAAGACGGTCCGCCCCTACGACGTCGCTTCGTCGATCCTGCTCCCCCTCGGCGAGTACTTTCAAGTCCAAGACGACTACTTGGACTATGCGGGAACGCCTGAGCAGATCGGCAAGATCGGGACGGACATTGTGGATAACAAGTGTTCATGGTGTATTAACGTGGCACTCGAGGTCGCTACACCGGAGCAGCGGGCAGTGTTGGAGACGAACTATGGGCGCAGGGATAAGGGAATGGAGGCCAAAGTGAAGGAAGTATATGATGCTGTTGGGATGGGGGAGCGCTATCGGGCGTACGAGGAGAGAATCAAGGAGAGGGTCCAGGAATTGATCGAGTCGGGGGTGCCGGATCCCGAAGGGAAGGATGTGGAAGACGGGGTGGTGGTGTTGAGGAGGGAGGTATTTACCACGTTCTTGAATAAGATTTACAAACGTTCCAAGTAGGTGTGTATCGTATGAGACACATTGACAACCTCTTCTTGATCTCGAAGGTCTTGGAGACAGATATATCGAACAGGGAACACCTGCAGTATGTACTTGCCCTGACACAAATTAGTAGATTGAGAATGATTGTACCGAGGAAAGTGCAGAGACGTGCACATTGTAAACGTCGTCGCTGCATCTTCCTCGGCTTTGGGCGATGTCACACGCGCTGCATAACGGAGATAAAGAGATGAGATTTAATAAGGAATGTGTGTGTGTGTGTGCTACATCGTATGTGCGTGATAGTCTAGGATACAGTTACTTATGCGCGGTGATAGATACTTATATATGTAATGAATGGATGGAGTTATAGAGTGTCTGTGTCGATCGAGAGAATCAGGACGGTCATTACTGTACTTGATAGCTTGATGGCAATCAGAGGGCTGAGCTCGCCTCGGGTCCGAGAATGGCTAGGACTTTCGCGCGCGAGCGCTCGGCATCACGTCTGACCTTGCGAGCTGCGCGCTCTTCGGCGTCACGGTCGGCCATGTTGTTGTAGACCGCTGCGAGGCCCGCCCAAGAGGGTTCCTCCTTCTCGGAGTTCTCTTCACCAACCTCGGTCTCCGATTCGGACTCGGAGGAAGGGTAGAGGAGGAGCATTGGGGGAGTGGGGGCGCGAGTCTCGACTTCAGATGGCAGGGGGGTGTGGACGGGTGAGGTGATGTAGCGGAGGGGGACGGTGTGGAGTAGCTGCGGGAGCGCGATCGGCATGTTCAAGGGCCTGTAGATGAACGAGTGACTGTCGTCGGTGTCCATGGCGTCGGAATCGTAGTCCTCTTCCTCGTCCTCGTCATCTGCGTCGCCATCATCCTCATCGCTATCATAGCCATCTTCATCCTCCTCATCCTCGTCCTCATCGTAGTCGTAATCATCCTCTTCAAGAGCGTACTCGGGGTACTTGGAATCAAAGTCGTAGTAGATGACGGGATCGAGAGGTCCGACGGACTCGTATTGCCTCTCGTGTTCGATGCGTGCCTGCACGGCATCTGCTTGTGGAGGGGGCGGGTATGCAAATGGGTTCGGGTTGTCCCATACAAACGGGGACCGAGAAGGCTTGAATTTCCTGCGAAGCAATTCTTGACGGGGAGGAATCTGCGAGTGATGAACAGGGGCAGTGTCACGTGCGATGGTGCCAGTGATGCCGAGAACGTTGGAAGCTTTGCGACCTGAGATGCGAACAGAAGTGAGAGCGCGGTAAGAGGGAGGAGAATCCATGTTTGAATACTTGGACGGGGACCGAACGTGCTGGTATAAATACCCATGGGTGTCTATTGTCTCTCAGAGTTGTGGTCCTTGTGGATCCAAGCACTGTGGAACAGTGGAAGTACCATTTCTGGGTATGTGGACTGTCGTCGTCACGTCAATTGTCAAAGCGTACGAGATGGTATTTGCTTTGCTTTGACTAAGTGGTATCACAGCAAAGACGAGCCTGCGTATCATCTAACCGACACTTTGAACCTCGAATATGACGCGAACAACGAGCTCGAGGATACTGAAGACGGTGCACGGTCAGTTCAGGTTGGTATATATGCCCAAGTGGGAACGCTCGTACGTTTGGTCCACCTTCCTCATATAACGAGGCCAGCTTCCCGACATCTCTCGGTATGCTACAACGGAGGGGAATACTTACAAAAGAAAAAGACCACGGGTATCCAAAGGTAAGAATGCGTCGTGTGACTCCGACTCGTCATCAACTTGAGGCCTGTACCTTGCCTGTACGCCTGTTGATCCGGAAAAACATGCCTGCAAACATGAGCAAGACCTGTCGTCGCACCCACCGTCAGTCACAGTTCGCGCCAAAATACGGAGTTGGAGTGATGAGAGGACAGGGGAATGGGCGTACGTTGAAGACAACGAATCCAAGAACGACAAATAAATCCCTCCAGTGGTTTCCATATGAGATATTGAAAGATGCCTGCAAAAATTCGTTTGACGATCGCACGGGGGCAGAAGTGGCACTGCGCGGTCGCATCCGGGTTGGTGAGATAACCGCCCGTAAAGAATAGGAACAGGTTCATGTAGGTACCACAGCTCATCCCTGAGGGTGGTTCCAAGGTGACGAGCTCAGTAGATGTGCAGGTTATAAGCTGGTCACCAGCAACTAGGATGCGGGAAGAGAGCGTTTGTCAGTGTGGTCCTGACACGGAGAAAGTGGGGACATTCACCTTGACCATATAGACCTTCAATAATATAGGTAAATGGGGAGACGTAACACATCCACTTCCACCACCCCAATAGAAGATATGGCTGCAGGACGCCGGCACTGTGAGGTCACCATCAATACAAATCAGGGTCCTGTCATAAGGAATCAATACGCACCAGAGCATCATAAAACAGACCATCGTGATGAACACTGTACTAGCAATCATCGCGTTGGGAGAGACGGTGGCAATCGCCAATGCAAGCGTGGTGTGGTATAATGGGAATACGATGCAGTAAAAGAGGTAGGAGAAACCAGCGCGAGAATTGTCGAAGCCGGAAGACCAATACCAGCAGACAAAGAACAAGGGGATCGCAACTATATTAATCAAGATTTCAATCAGGCCCTCAGAGACGAGGAACGCCGACCAAGTGTATATTCTCGAGGGATGCTCCCGGACTTCATAGACAATTCGGCGCTTGATAAACTTGGCCTGCGTTTGCTGTGCCGTGAGCACACACATTATCAAGGCCAAAATCACAGACTGTATATCATTGATTCCCCGCAATTATATTCGAACATAGAGAGTACGCACAAGAAATTTGTCCTGAAATCCTTGCAAGGAGTTCGTGGCACCGAGATACGAAAACCCGATGAGCATTCCGCCGGAAGCACAACCCAGCAGTTTCAAATAGACTGACACGGGGTCTCGCCAGTAAGACACGAAACCACAGTGAGTAACCACTGCAAGTTGCCTCATCCAAGAACTTGCAAACTCGGAGTGCGATCCGGAAGCTATGATGGGCTTAGACTGTCCTTGATGAATACTTTCGAGTTTCAGGTTCAGCTCGATTGCTTCAGGTGACTTTGCCCAAACATAGCCCCAGTCAGTCGTGCACTGGCAGGTCGCTGCAACGCCAGCTCCAATGACATCCAACATATACTCCGCCCTACAGTGTGTACAACATGCTCAGCTGACATTCCTGCACAGTTAGGGGAAGCACTCACGGATTAACTCTGAGAGGCATGCTCGCTCATGGCGCTCATTTCATAGGCCTTCTTAAGCTCCGGCTTGTTCACAAACAGACTGTTGTATGAATCCATTAACGACCGGTTGAGCTGCCCGTGGACGGACGCTCTAAAATAAGCAGCCATCTCACCGGCAGTTCGTGGCAGTGTCCTGGAATCCATGTCGGATCTTCCTGGCGTTTGGATCCGTTGCTGTACGAGGATGGTTAGTACAACGTACATGGAAGAAAAGTGCAGAAATGTACATGCTACCAAGAAATCGGATGTCGTTTGCCTATTCCGAGGTTCGTACCCATGTTCATGAAATGCTGTTTTGCCTCTTTGGTGAGCCCAAAATACGCCATCTTTCCATCATGGATGACGCATACTTTATCAAACAGTTCGAACAGCTGCTTGCCGGCTTGATAAATGGAGACCACCGTCGCGACATTGGCAATGTCGGTCACAGCGCGAAGTATACGGATAAAACGTGCGCCGTGGACTAATCCAAACCACGCGTCGAACTGAATGCATCCACATCAAAAATGCGGTCGGGCAATGAAAATGACGACACGCACTTGTCCCAACACACGATCTTGCCTATTGCAGACATGACCTCAGCAATAGACACACTCTTCTTCTCACCACCAGAAATGCCTCTGAGAAACGAATTGCCAACGATGGTGTCTTTGGCACCTTGGAGTCCCAAGAGGCGCAGGAGTAGTTCTGTCGTGCGCGAGGCACCAGCCCTTTTCGACTGGTTGTTTGTCCGGCCGCTCGGGGTCCTCATCGTAGATGCGAAGTCAATTGTTTGCTGAACCGTAAGAGTGGGGAAGTGAACGTCATCCTCTGGACAGTAGATGACATCACCGCGATACCGTTTCTCAATTTCTGCCGAGGTAAACGAGTCGTAGTAAACATCACCGAGGACACTGTGATATTCTCTGCGATGGTTGGCAAGTGTTTTCAGAAAGGTACTGCATCTAGAACCCGGGCTTCCCAGGACGACTATATCCAAGGGATATTTTATGCATAAGCCATGAACACTGAAACCAGAGAGCGGGATTTACGCACGCAGCATCTCCCCCGGAAAAACGACACCGTTGAAACCTGAAATGATATCGCGAACTGGGGGATGGCGCAAACTGTGGATGAACATCCTTAATAATTGACCGAGGATAGAACAACGATGCGAGATTGTGTTGAACAGATGTATGGGCGTCGAGTCCTATGACGCGTAGGTCTCTAAACATGACGCCCAGCTTTCGGGTTTGAATGTTGTCTTCGACAAGACCTGGGACAAGAATTCTGTTTGTCCTTCAAAATAGTGACGGAAAACGAGAAGACCTACTGAACAAGCTCTTCTACCAGCGACTGTATGTCTAACGTATCGTTTGGGTATGCGGTAGAGTTGGCATAGTCTGCTTGTCCCGACCCTGGATGTCGAAATTCGATGCACGTAGTTGTGTCTCGAGCCTGGGGCTGGTCATTGCTCAGTATTCGATGTGAAGGTTGTGAACAGTACTTACTCAAACTTGACAGAAAATTTACCCGAGGACCCGGAGGCAGCCACAGAGCCGAACCAGAGGCAACTCTGCCGACCTCCATTTCAAGTTTGGCATGTCAATGATGTAACTTCCCTTTTCTTTTTTTTTTTGACAGGCCATATTGGCATCTGGCAACCGGCTAACCTAGTCCCAGACGCGCGGCTCAAGTGCGCAGGGTCACAGCCACCGGAAAGGCGCTCAGGCTCAATCCAGTACCAATTGGCTAAAGGCCTAAAGCCTAGAGGCTACCCGCACGGTCCGTGATATGATTGGGGGACCCTACCCTTGACACTGCCCGGAGGAAATCCCTTTAAGGAGACTGTGCGTGAAACTTCCCTTTTCGCTCGAGTGCCTACTGTAGAAACCAAGTAGAAACTCTGCGTCAAACTTGTTCTGCGGAAAATGCATTCAAGCTCGTCCACAATTCATGCCGCCCGACCTCAAAGCTCATATTCCCCAATTCCCCAGCGGCTGTCTGCGTGATCGAAGCGGTCCTAGGCGACACGCACTAATCATCGTCACACGCAGCAAGAGTCCAAGTCCCGACTCGAACTGCGGCCAAGTTTCATTTCGGCGTTGCGGACGAAACCAAAGAACAACTCCATCATTCGCTGTAGGCAGCCGGTATATTCTCTTTCAGCGAAGTGCACGAGGAAAGCGTGCAGAGATGTGCGCAGCAAAGGCGTGGGACGGGATCTCAGAGGCGAGCGTCTGAATCACCTCCGCATCCTCACTGGCCATCCAAATCCGATTGTCGCCCGTTCGGCTTTCTCGTCGCACCTTTCTCACGCGTGGACAACGCCGGTCCCCTTTCATGGAACGCGAGACAGAAACGATGGAACAAGAGCATTCATGTTATAATAAGTCACTTGGTTGAATTTGAAGCTTTGAAGCGCCGTTGAAACCTGTTACAATCCGTTTACATTTTTTTAACAGATCTCTGGCAGACTCCAATATCATTATGAACCGTCGATCAGCAAGATCCAACCGTAACCTAGGCGCTGATACAGTCGAACCCGAGGCTTCATAACCCATATGCACCTAAAACTTCTATCAGAAGATGAGTTGTGGTCAACTACCAGGCTTGGACGATGTTTCGACCGGTGCGCACCTGCCCGATGTTCATCTACCTTGACCACCACTTCGACGAGTAGGAACTTGGACCTGTACTGTAAGGTATGCTCCGTGTGCACCTACAGATCCGAGTCTGACCCGACAGCGCTGCCTTCTTCTCTATACATATATGCCCTCCACATCCTCACTGGACACCATTCAAATCCGATTGCCGCTCGTTCAACTTTCTCGTCGCCCTTTTCTCGCGCGTTTTTGGCCAACTCCGGTCCCCTTTCATGGGATGCGAGACGGCAACGGTGGTACAGTCACCTGGTAAGGGCATTCATGTTAAGCCACTTGGTTGAAATTGTGGTGCCGTTGAAATCTGTTACAATCCGGTTTCATTTTTTTTTTTTGATAGATCGATCAGACACAATATCATTGTATATGAGCCGTCAGCGTGATCCGACCGTAACCTAGGCGCTGATACATGCACCTAAAACTTCTATCAGACGATTGATCGTGGTCAACTACCCCATCAGCTACTATCGGTTACCGGTTACCATTGGCTACGACCGTCCCACAGCGCTGATAAGGTTAGGTTGACGGACACCATTTAAAGGGCTAACACCATCATATCTGTCAGAGAGCCACGTTTCCCAAACGGTTCTCCGGGCTCCCTATTCCAAGGATGTTCATTCGCCTTACGCCGGTCTTGATCACACTGTTCGCTACGGTCGGCGCACTAGCAGCAGTCCTCTCATCTAGAGGCGACTGCACTTTCTTGTGCTGCAAGAGCTACATTGAGCTAGTAAGTGCTAATCGAATCGCCGTCCGTCCGAGTCGTTGTTGAAGGATCCACTGATCATCGTAGATCAATCTTAAGTCCCACGATGATGTTACCGACTCGGATAGCTATTCTGGACAAGGGTGCGTCGAGACGTACGCGAGGGACGAACACTGCGATACTGGTGCTGGCACGCCGGCATGCTGTACCACATTCACAGTGAGTAGATTGTTTGCACCGCCGGCTAGCCTTTCTCTTCAAGTTGAATGAGACGATCTGACTCAATGTACAGCCTGGAAACGGCGAGGCGACCGGGTGCAGCCTTCTCTGAGTGACTCGGAACCCGCTGGTTCCGAGTCAGCGGCTCGATGACCCGAAGGCGGGAACTGGAGTTGCTCGATGATAGAGGGGATATTAATTTTAGCCGCTTCGGACTCGAGTTAATGAAATGAGTTGAAATTGGTGTTTCTATGTCAGCACTACATAGTAATAGTACTGTCGACTCCCTTACCTAGCATGTAAGCTACGAAAAACGTCTGGAAACATTTGGGGTGGTTCATCATGAGATACACAAAGATGACGAGTGTGGCATTTGTCTGTCGAGTAACATTAATGATCCCTTGATCGAACGAGAGAGGACAGCGCAACGCACCGTCTCGACAGCAGCTAAGGATGTCGTTAGTTCAAAGGATAGAGGTAGGTCCCTGTCGTGTTTGGATTCGGGCGTTGAATCTGGTACGTCAACGGCGGCATTAGTTAGAATTATTTGTTTTCTGATTCGGGCGTCGAATCTGGTACGTCAATTGTTTTCTGAAAAACACCTCGTGCAGCCCTGGAGGACATGTTGCGGAGCTGTGGTCTACGATGGTATGCATGCTGGCGTTGTTCAGGATCGACAAGACGGAAGGGTCTGAGAAGTCGAAGTGGACAACGGGATTCTCGAGGCGAGTAGTCGTCTGAGAGAGACGTTCAAGCTGACGAGGGTGCTCAGCGCTCAGCCATCCGCTCCCTTGCCCGTGTACGATCATCCCGAGATACAAAGGGATGGGTGATCAAAAACTGGCGGACTTGATGATTGCGAGCAGTGGTGGCCCATGACAGATCTTCCTGGACTGTATTCACATGCTTTCGAATTACCACGTCTCATCGCGCTGTGATATCAAGCAAAAATCAGTTATTTATTAGATGAGAGCATGTAGTTCATTGCTCGCCGCTACGCGACGCCTTCGTCCACTCCCCGTCTACCAAACGGAAAACAGTCTCGAAATAATCCACATGCCACCTAATACTAGAGGCAGGACCGAGGCTGTCATGAAGGACATGTGGAATTTCGGGCAAGTAGTCTTGTATCATGTCATCCCAATTATATATTCCGAAAATCTCCTAGAGAAGCGGTGAGGGAACATTAAGTGATCAAGCGACTATGTGAGCCACCCAACAGGGGACAACGGCTCGACTTACGTCCGTGACTGGGCGCTCATTGTCCACTCGCAACATGAGCGAACGAAGGAAAGAAAAGTTCGTCCACGCAATGGGAGGATCCGACATGGTCCACAAGAAATCTCGAGCCATTCCTGGAGGATCCGATACGTCGAAAAAGAGACACAGCACTTCGAGAGACGGTGGTGCTTCTGAGAGGATGATATCCAGCCTCGGGTCTTCACTGTCGCCCAGGATTTCACGGGTAATATCAACATACAGCTCCGTGACGGCAGAGTGACGGAGCCAGTCCACCTCCGAATCCCTAAGAGAGTAATAATCTGTGTGAAACGAGCGCAAGTGCCCTGTATCGACAGCAGCGATGAGGGAATACTCAATGCAGCAATCAACCACGGAAAGTTTGGTAAGTTTGAGATTATTCTCGGGTTCCGTGTCTGTGGGAAAGCGCTGAAAACCACAATTGTGGAATGCCAGATCCTCGAGCAATGGCAGCGCCACAATCGCGCTCCAGTGCTCTACCTCCACCTGGCACATCGCAAACTGGACCGTACGGATGTTCTTCATGTGCGACATCACATCAATGTACTGCTGGCTCGCCAATGAGCTATGTTCAGAGTACCACCAGTTTGTGAGATGGCACAACCTCACTGTCTGAGCGAGGGCGAGGGCGAGAGGTTGCTGTGCAGCTATATCTGCGTACAACGTAGAGCCACGCAATGCCTTGTGGGTTGGCTCGCCAGTGTCGCCACGAGACACGGGTTCAGAAAACTCGACGAACTCGTATACGCGTGGAAGGCAAACGTTGGCAAAGAGCTTGCAAACGCGAGAAAGGTTGACGAATATTTCGAGATCCTCTTGCGTTAGATACTTGGTCCCGGGTGTGGCGATGAGGTCGAAGATGTGAAGGTATATCTCGTTGGGTATTGTAGGCAAGATTCGGTCGACCTTTCGTCGTTCCGGGGCTGGGAAAAGAGATTTGAGGCAATGGGCAAGACGAAAATACATTGTGAACTCACTGGACCACCCAAAGAGAGACATGTCTACTGCAAACCAGGAGCGATGCAAAACGTGAGGTGCGAAGCAATTTCAAGCAGTGCAAATTTGTGTCTGCAACTTTTCTTAGATTGCCAGTTTCTCACGCGAGGTCACCTGGCTGCAATCGTGAAGATGACGATACTACGTATACAACGTGCAGGACGTTCGTGACATCAACGCTCCATGGTAGTACTTTACTACGAGACTCCCTGCAACCACTCCCCGTCTACCCATCGGAAAACTATCCCGAAATAATCCACATGTCTGAGACTACAAGCAGTCCCAAATTTGTAACGAAGGAAACCCAAAACTTTGGGCGAGTTTTCTAATGAGACGTATGCAAAGCAAACACAAGAATTCTTTCAGTACAGACCTAATAGAATGAGGGTGTCCATACCATCTATGCATTGGGAAAGTTCCTGGAGGACGGACGGAATGATAAGAGATCGAGCGACCGTGCGAGACGCCAGACATTGACTCACGTCTGTAACTGGCATCTCATTGTCCACTCGCAGCGTCAGCGAGCGAAGCGAAGAAAGGGCCGTCCAAACCATGGGATGCCTCGACATGCTTTCCGAGATGTCTGTAGCTATTTTGCGAGCGGCCAACACATCAAGTGAGAAACATAGCGTCTCGAGAGACCGCGGCGCTCCGTCGAGGAGTGAAAATAGACCCAAGGAGTACGACTCGGCCGGTAAATCATCCTCGGTGATGAAGATGTGCAGGTCCTTAAGGCGAGGCTGACACAGCCAATCCTGCCCATCATTGGCGACAACCAAGTCATCGTAATTCTCGATGCTCGTGTGTAGGTACCGCATGTCGATGATCGAACTAAGTCGCTCAGATCCCGAGCAGTCAGAAAGGTACAGATAAGTCACCTTGACCTTTATCTGGGGTTCCGAATCTGCAGGGTCATGCAGAAAAAGGCAGTCGCGAAACTCCAGGTTCTCGAGCGAAGGTAGCGTTGCGAGCACGTCCCAATGGTCCTCGGCCACAAAGAAGTCTAGAAACTGGACCTCACGCCCAGTGAAAACTTGCTGTGCTCAGATCGGTCGACGTGTGTTTTGATGTGCGAAAATCTGATTTATATCAAATGAACAGAAGGAGTCATAAATATGCACCACATGAGACTAAAATCATAAGAATTTTATGCCCAACCGTGCTATTCGCTGCTCGGATCTGCTCCCTATGTATCCCAGCAATGTCGAGATCGATGTTCCTTATCTGCTTGTTTCTGCGTTCCGCTGGTCTCTGATGATGTCATTCTACATCTGCTTAGATATGCTTTATTCTGTTCAATCATGTACATTGAATCCAGTGCTCGTTTATGCGCTCTGATGCGATCCTTAGGATATCTGTTCGTTTATGCGTTCTGCTGCGCCGATGCGGTCCTGCCTCTGCTTAAAACTGCAAATATGCGTTTCATTCTGCTCATTTATGACATTTTCTAT